>JASANF010012028.1:0-12221 GCA_030248245.1 Trissonchulus sp. WLG1_4 | reverse complement strand
AAATGAATGAATTTGAAAAGACGTTAAAAATTATTTCAGAAAATTTTTGAGGGCACACCCGGGGGGCACGCGTCCTTGCCTTGTGGTGAAAGTTAAATGGGTAACTTGGCCAACTTGAGTTGGCCAACTTGTGGCCATTTAAGTTGGCAAATTTGCAACAATGTTAACAGTGTAGGGACACTACGACTCCACTTGGGCCGATAGGCACCACGTTTAAAAGTTTCGCGCCTTCGTCGGCCGGTGGCGCGCCGCCGGCCGCCCCTGGGTCAGGCCAACCCGGCCCGCAGATTTGGAGTGTCGGCCCGCCCGGCCCGCCAAAACTTCGGCCGCGGCCTGCCACCGGTTCGACTGTGCCGAGCCAGTAACAAAAATTGGAATTTTAAGTAAATTTTTGCAAAAAAGAGCCAAAAAAGGCTATAAACTTCAGTAAAACACTGTCTGAACAAAATTAAGCCTAGTTTTGGTTTAATATTTCAATAAATGCCTAAAATTGTATGTTTGCATGTGTAGAACCACACATACAGTTGGGTGTGGATATGGGGGAAGACCCCTCCCCAAAATGTGTCCCACGTGAGGGAAGGGGGGTCCTGCCGAGAATAAAAGACGGAAAAAGTTCCCCTCGTTAGCGAAATTTCGGACCAAAATTTTAAAAATCGGGTATTTATACTGATGAAATTCTCCAGTTTTTTTTCCTAGATTTTTGCCAAACATTGTCGAAATTGGCGCTTTTTGGCCAAGCAATGAACAAAAACAAGCCCAATCTGCAGCAAAAGCTTCCAGTAAGCGTTAAGCATTCTTTTTCAAGTAAACTGACCAGTGGTCATTTAAAACCTGTTGTGCAGCGGTATCTCGTTATACGGTAAGCCTTCTTGGGGCCGGTGCTTAAAATGGCTTTTATCGCCTTCAGATAAAATATTGCACCTCACGTTAAACTTTGAATTAAGTTGTTTGGTAAGTAAAATTTTAACTGTAAATATATAAAAACCAGGGGGACACAGTAAGGTTTTTACAAAATGCCAATCAAAGTAACACAAGTGCGTCTCCTGCCAGGAAGAAAAATTTATTATGTGAACCACGTGCGTGAATAAAGCTACACATACATATTATTTTTGTTGGCACAAATGATATTACCAAGCACACTTGGTAGAAAATCTCAACCTAAATTTAAAAAAAACAAAAAGGATCAGTAATCAGTACTCGACTTTTACTTGCACTCTGCCGGCGCAAAAATTAAGACATCACCAAAATAATTGTATAAAAATATCAAGCGCGATTATTTCTGTAGTGTTTATGATAAAGCAATACAAAACCCAGCGAAAACTAAATCGCTTGCCATAATAATATGAACTTTTCGGCTGACAAAAACTCTCATTTGGGTACCGGCATCACTATCGATTGCTTTGATTACTGGCCTTATATACATATATACAACTACTTGGATGCTCATCCACGCACGCACAAACAACGCACAACACACGCACATACTACGCTGCACAATTAATGTGCTGCACAGCACAGCTGAACAGGTTAATACATCTGTTACAGAGAGACCTGAATTTTCTCTCTGTAAACAGACGCTACCCTGCAATATTTAGTATCGCTGACGGCCTCGGCCGCCGCGTAAAACCGCCGCGTAAAAAAATCTGATGCTCAGTTTGTAGTTTGCGTTCAATGTTAAGGTGGACATATATACATAACATTTTTTGTTGTAAAAACATATTTTGAATTCTGTTCGCAATTTAAGTTTTTAAGTTTAATATCACAATTTCTGTTCAGTATTAATGATTTGATC
Source organism: Trissonchulus sp. WLG1_4 (assembly GCA_030248245.1). Lineage (NCBI taxonomy): Eukaryota > Metazoa > Nematoda > Enoplea > Enoplida > Ironidae > Trissonchulus > Trissonchulus sp. WLG1_4. The sequence continues at coordinate 10,429 of JASANF010012028.1, read as the reverse complement.
ACACAAATCCTCAAACTGTCAGCAACAAAATCAACCATAGTGTTTTATTGGTAACAACACATTTATTCAATTTCAAACTCTTATGAGAGCTGGTTGGCTTCGACGGTTGCGCGTTCGAGTCATAATCCTGATGCCAGAGAGTTCGATTCCGTCCTTCACTTTTTTTGCGTTCCATAATCTCTAATGGTATATCTTCCACTTAAAGTAGATGTTTTCACTGCCCATGTAATTTAACACTGAACCCATTCAAACTAACGTAGAACACCCTGCAAACGACATGTGACGCCCGCGCTGTTAGACTGAAGCACAGGTTACACAAACCGACGCACAAAAGGTGAACACAAGCTCAGTGTTATTGTCCAGAATGAAAATTAAAGACCTGTTGTGCTGTGGAACAACGAAAAAGGTAAGTATTAGGTCAGTTTTAGGAGATGGTGATGGGTGGGGAGTAGTTTTGTTTCGATTGTGGACTTATTTTCAATAATTTCAATACCATTATCAATTTTTTTGCTAATTATTTTTAAATTTCAATACCATTATCAATTTTTGACTAAATTATTTTTCAATTTCAATACCATTATAAGTTTTTAGGCTAATTATTTTCAGTTTCAATCAATGAATAATTGATATTGAAATTGAAAGTGGGTTTCAATGATTAATTGAAATAATTAAAACAGAGCCCTAGTGGGGACTGGGGTCAGGGGTGGGAATAGTAGACTCAGGGTGGATGGGGTCCCACCAGCAAGAGAAACGGGTACACAAAATGTTTCTGCTGTTACATGTAAACGAGTTGGCTTATCATCCTATCTTTTGAACTTTTTAAGTTTTGGCATATTTGGAAAAATTGGCAAATTTTAGATTCGGCCTGTGCGACGCGGCCCGGCCCGGCACGGCCCGCCGCCGACCCGCACAGCTTCCTTAAGGTGATAACTGACTACGGACAGTAAGAGTTATCAGTCACACGTTTTTAGGTCTTTGCTTTCAAAAAAAGGTTGTTTAGTAGTGAATTAGTTTTCGTTTGATATAGTATATGTATGTATTACATAACATGTAGTTTTGTTGAACTTATTTTTTACCTGAATTTCAATATGGCTAAATCAAACTGAATTTTTAGCATGGCAAAATCTTGAAATCGATTTCCCGAAAAATTGTATATGGCTTTTGTTACTTTTGATAACGGTTTTCCGCAGCGAATAGGTGACCGCAACTTTTTAAAAAGTCATTTGTGTACATAGGCAAACCTTTCTAAAAAAATTTCCGAATTACGTTGCGACGACATTGACAAAAATACACCATTTTTCAAGCTAATTTTTGTTAGCTACTTTTTGGCTTCTCGAACTTTTCTCAACGGTTATGGGCCTCTTTATCAAATGGTTAAATTAACCGTGGTTAAGTTAACCATGGTTAACTAAACCACGGTCAGCTTTATTCGTGCTCACTAACCAGGGGTTATGATAAAGACGCGATATTTTAACCGTGGTTAAATTAACCATGCCGTGGTTAACTCAGTATGATAAAGACAATTTATTTTAACCATGGTTAAATTAACCACGCGGTGGTTATTTTGCACTAGTGTTATGATAAAGACGCAATATTTAACCATGGTTAAGTTAACCACGCCGTGGTTAAGTTAACCACGCCGTGGTTAACTGTCGCTAACCAGCCGTTAACCACGCGTGGTTAATTTAACCACGGCCTTAACCACGCGTGGTTAACTTAACCATCTTATGATAAAGACGACCCGTGGTTTAGTTAACCATGGTTAACTTAACCACGGTTAATTTAACCATTTGATAAAGAGGCCCATAACCGTTGAGAAAAGTTCGAGAAGCCAAAAAGTAGCTAACAAAAAATTAGCTTGAAAAATGGTGTATTTTTGTCAATGTCGCTCAACGTAATTTGGAAAATTTTTTTAGAAAGGTTTGCCTATGTACACAAATGACTTTTTAAAAAGTTGCGGTCACCTATTCGCTGCGGAAAACCGTTATCAAAAGTAACAAAAGCCATATACAATTTTTCGGGAAATCGATTTCAAGATTTTGCCATGCTAAAATTCAGTTCAGATTTAGCCATATTGAAATTCAGGTAAAAAATAAGTTCAACAAAACTACATGTTATGTAATACATACATATACTATATCAAACGAAAGCTAATTCACTACTAAACAACCTTTCTTCAAGAACAAAGACCTAAAAACGTGTGACTGATAACTCTTACTGTCCGTAGTCAGTTATCACCTTAAGGAAGCTGTGCGGGTCGGCGGCGGGCCGGGCCGGGCCGGGCCGCGTCGCACAGGCCGAATCTAAAATTTGCCAATTTTTCCAAATACGCCAAAACTTAAAAAGTTCAAAAAAAACAGGACTATAAGCCAACTCGTTTACATGTAACAGCAGAAACATTTTGTGTACCCGTTTCTCTTGCTGGTGGGACCCCATCCACCCTGAGTCTACTATTCCCACCCCTGACCCCAGTCCCCACTAGGGTTGTTTTAATTATTTCAATTAATCATTGAAACCCACTTTCAATTTCAATATCAATTATTCATTGATATTGAAACTGAAAATAATTAGCCTAAAAACTTATAATGGTATTGAAATTGAAAATAATTTAGTCAAAAATTGATAATGGTATTGAAATTTAAAATAATTAGCAAAAAAATTGATAATGGTATTGAAATTATTGAAAATAATTCCATAATTGAAACAAAACTACTCCCCACCCATCACCATCTCCCAAAACTGACCTAATATTTACCTTTTTCCTGTTGTGCCACAGCACAACAGGTCTTTAATTTTCATTTTGGACAATAACACTGAGCTTGTGTTCACCTTTTGTCCGTTGGTTTGTGTAACCTGTGCTTCAGTCTAACAGCGCGGGCGTCACATGTGGTTTGCAGTGTTTTCTACGTTAGTTTGAATGGGTTCAGTGTTAAATTACATGGGCAGTGAAAACATCTACTTTAAGTGGAATATATACCATTAGAGATTATGGAACGCAAAAAAAGTGAAGGACGGAATCGAACTCTCTGGCATCAGATTATGACTCGAACGCGCTACCGTCTAAGCCAACCAGCTCTCATAAGAGTTTGAAATTGAATAAATGTGTTGTTACCAATAAAACACTATGGTTGATTTTGTTGTGACAGTTTGAGGATTTGTGTGATCAATCATTAATACTGAACAGAAATTGTGATATTAAACTTAAAAACTTAAATTGCGAACAGAATTCAAAATATGTTTTTACAACAAAAAATGTTATATATATATGTCCACCTTAACATTGAACGCAAACTACAAACTGAGCATCAGATTTTTTACGCGGCGGCTTTACGCGGCGGCCGAGGCCGCCGCGTATACTAGATATTAGGGTAGCGTCTGTTACAGAGAGAAAACTCAGGTCTCTCTGTAACAGATGCTGTAACCTGTTCAGTTGTGCTGTGCAGCAGCGTAATTGTGCAGCGTAGTATGTGCGTGTGTTGTGCGTTGTTTGTGCGTGCATTGATGAGCATCCAATTAGTTGTATATATGTATATAAGGCCAGTAATCAAAGCAATCGATAGTGATGCTGGTACCGAATGAGAGACTTTGTCAGCCAAAAGTTCATATTATTATGGCAAGCGATTTAGTTTTCGCTGGTTTTGTATTGTTCTATCATAAACACTACGAAATAATCGCGCTTGACATTTTTATACAATTATTTTGGTGATGTCTTAATTTTTGCGCCGGCAGAGTGCAAGTAAAAGTCGAGTACTGACTACTGATCCTTTTTGTTTTTTTTAAATTTAGGTTGGTGATTTTCTATCAATTGTGCTTGGTAATATCATTTGTGCCAACAAAAATAATATGTATGTGTAGCTTTATTCACGCACGTGGTTCACATAATAAATTTTTCTTCCTCAGGAGACGCACTTGTGTTACTTTGATTGCATTTTGTAAAAACCTTCTGTGTCCCTGGTTTATATATTTACACTAAAATTTTACTTACCAAACAACTTAATTCAAAGTTTAAGTGAGGTGCAATATTTTATCTGAAGGCGATAAAAGCCATTTTAAGCACCGGCCCCAGGAAGGCTTACCGTATAACGAGATACCGCTGCACAACAGGTTTTAAATGACCACTGGTCAGTTTACTTGAAAAAGAATGCTTAACGCTTACTGAAGCTTTTGCTGCAGATTGGGCTTGTTTATTTCATTGCTTGGCCAAAAAGCGCCAATTTCGACAATGTTTGGCAAAAATTTAGGAAAAATGAATTCATCATTATAAATACCGGATTTTTAAAATTTTGGTCCGAAATTTCGCTAACGAGGGGAACTTTTTCCGTCTTTTATTCTCGGCAGGACCCCCTTCCCTCACCTGGGACACATTTTGGGGAGGGGTCTTCCCCCATATTCACACCCAACTGTATGTGTGGTTCTACACATGCAAACATACAAATTTAGGCATTTATTGAAATATTAATTCAAAACTAGGCTTAACTTTGTTAGACAGTGTTTTACTGAAGTTTATAGCCTTTTTTGGCTTTTTTTGCAAAATTTCGTAAAATTCCAATTTTTGTTACTGGTCGGCACAGTCGGACCGGTGGCAGGCCGCGGCCCGAAGTTTTGGCGGGCCGGGCGGGCCGACACTCCAAATATGCGGGCCGGGCTGGCCTGACCCAGGCGCGGCCCGCGGCGCGCCACCGGCCCACGAAGGCGCGAAACTTTTAAACGTGGTGCCATATCGGCCCAAGTGGAGTCGTAGTGTCCTACACTGTTAACATTGTTGCAAATTTGCCAACTTAAATGGCCAACTTGGCCAACTCAAGTTGGCCAAGTTAGCCATTTAACTTTCACCACAAGGCAAGGACGCTGTGCCCCCCGGGTGTGCCCTCAAAATTTTCTGAAATAATTTTTAACGTCTTTTCAAATTCATTCATTTCTCATCATCCCACATTTACTGGACAGTTCACAACACTTCACAATTCTTCGAAACAAAAATAACTATATACGTACATCAACTGATTAAGTTGGCCAAACTTGGCCATGTAGGACACTACACTTGGGCCGCCATATCTGTCAGAACTTTTTTTTGTGGTACGTTACCCAGCGGGCAAAACTTCTGAATGCATGACAAACTTGGGGAAGTAAGCAAACACGAAGAAGACCCACGTGTCTTTTCCGAAATGGGTAGGTATGGTGTACAAATACGATCGTCCCTTTTAAATACGACCAGACACTAAAAACCAATAAGGGGATTCAATAAAGACTAGGCACAAACAAGAGTTAATTTTCTTTACGCGTATGCATTCGAAAGTTACCCAAACCGTTAAAAAATTTTACCTAGTTTACCTATGTAGTTTTGAAAAACTAGGTGATAGTAAAAACAAAACTAGGTAAAAGTAAAACTAGGTAGCCGAAAATGAAACTAAGTAGTACTTAGTACTTTTACCTAGTTTTAAAAAAACTGGGTACTTAAGTAAAGTATGTACTTTTACCTAATATTGCCACCACTATTAGCATGTACACGGTTAAGGGTCACTATCTACTCTTACTACAACTTCTACTGCTGACCGCTGCGGTCTGTTGCTGCTGCTACTACTATGACTGCTGCTGTTACTACGCCTGCTACTACTACTTTTACAAGTCCGACTACTACTATAACTACTACTGTGACGACAACTGCTACTGCTGACTGCTGCGGTCTGTTGCTGCTGCTACTACAATGACTGCTGCTGTTACTACGCCTGCTCTTACTGCTTCTACAAGTCCGACTACTACTACAACTACCTACTACTGTGACTACAACATCTACTGCTAACTGCTGCGGTCTGCTGCTGCTGCCACAATGACGGCTGCTGTTACTATGACGACTACTACCACTACTACAAGTCCGACTACGACTACAACTACTACTGTGACTAAGGGCCAATTCCTAAAATGGACTTAACGGATTAGACTTAATTAAATCCGGAATTTAGGAATTGGATTTCGGATTTATCGGATTCAAAGTTTCAGACTGACTAAACGGACTTATTTTAGTCCGATCCAATTCCTAAAATGCCACCGGATTTAACTTTTTAATCCGTTTCAATTCCTAAAATACTTTCGGATTAAACGTGCTGCTGGACTTAATTAAGTCCGCTGAGCAAAAATCCAATTCCAAAAATGGATTTATTTAAATCCGTTTAATATTCGGATTTAAAACTCCATGCAAATTGTAGGATTTTAAATCCGCGTAACGTTACGCGGATTTAATGGATTTAAAGGCGGGATGCCTCTCATTTAATCGCTTATAACTTTAGACTACCTTAACCAATTTGGACGATCTATATGTCAAATGAAAGCGCATAAAATGGGCTTTTCAACTGCATAAGTTTTGACATTTTGTTTTTTAGTTATACATTAAATATTGGCTATTATTAAGCAAAAACACACACCCTCGCTGCTTTTTAACTGGAGAATTTTTTTATTTCATAAAATTTGGTAGTTCTTCATGTCTATTACAAGCACGCAACATCAAAAAACTCTAAATGTGACTTAACCGTTAACTAAAAAGGGTTTTCAAAATCTTATTTTATTATACAATTTTGTCAATTTTAGTTGCGTTTAAACTCCCGCTGAAAAACCTATAATGCTTACCGTTCGCGTGCTCCATGCTGTCATTATACACAAATGCAGAGATGCGCATCCTCCCGTATGCGTTCACATATGCAGCAACCATACATATAACGGGGTCAAAATCTTGGGGGGGGGCGCCTCTCCGGTCAAATTTTGGGGACCCTCCCCCCCCTGATCGACCAAAAATACCCAAAATTTAGCTAAATTTTATAAAATTTCCCCAAAAAAGTGTTGTTTAAAGTATCTTAAAAAGGTTATCAACCCTAATTGCAGGCAAAAAAAAGAAATTTCAAAATTTCTAAACCTGGATTCGAACTGTGATTAGTAGGGCGGGAAGCAAAAGTCTTAACCACTAAACTACCAAGGTATTAGAATCGGCGCATTAAAATGTCTTTATAAACTTTCAGTACGAGTTGACTGCTGAGTACAATTGAAAAAACAAAATTTTTTACTCTAAATATGTTGAAAAAAACAAAAATTACGATGGAATTAATAACGCACCACAAACCCACGCTATTATTTCACTAGTAGGCTTAAGTTTCTTATAATTGGCTGTTCCTGGTATCACATGTAATATCAGCCATATTTTGATTGGCTGATTTGCTTAATGACACTTGGAAGCAAAACGGAAGCATTAAGAACAGTTTAAATCTTGTATTTTAGGAATTGGATCGGACTTAATTAAGTCGGATTAAAAATAGTCGGATTTAATTAAAATCCAATTCCTAAAATGCCGGATTTAATGGATTCAAGCGCATCAACGTGCTCAAATAAGTCCGACTAAACGGATTTAAAATATGCAGCGAGACAAGTTAAATTCGTTAAATCCGGTATTTTAGGAATTGGATTTTGCAGCTTGTTAAATCCACTAGTTAAGTCCGATTAAAATAAATCCGTTAAGTCCATTTTAGGAATTGGCCCTAAGACTTCGACTGCTGGCTGCTGCAGTTAGTATGCTGCTGCAACCACGACTGCTGCCGTCACTGTTTTTACAACAACGACGACTACTGCTGTTCGTATGCTGCTGCTATTACGACTGCTACTACAAATACTACTCTTACAACTACAACTGCTACTACAACTACAGCTACTACAACAATTGCTGCTGCAAATACGACTGCTGCTGCCGTGGCGCCGACTACTAAGACGACTACTGCTATTACGACTTACTGCTACGACTGGTGCTACAACGACTGCTGCCAATGCGACTGTTCCTGCAACAGCTGCTCCTAAAACTGCTGATTGCTACTTTAACGGCTGCAACTACGACTAGGAGTATTATACACTGTTACCAGCTACGACTACTACTACTACTACGATAGTATTTGCCGTCCAGACGCCAAATACTACTTACTACTACGACAGCTACTACTCGCGCTGCTGCTGCTGGAGCTACGACTGCTGCTGCCACTACAGCTACACCTACAACTACTACCTCAGCCAAAGCTGGTACTACATACTACTGCTGCTGCAGCATTTATGACTGCTACTACTACTACCACATCCCCAACTAGTTCTACTACTGCTGCTGCTGGGGCTCGACTGCTGCTAGGTAGAGCTACGACGACGACAACCACTACTGCAGCTACTACTGATACCACTACCGCTGTTACCGGACTTGCAACTGCTGCTGTTTCGATTACAACAGCAACAGCACCTATTACCACCTACTACCACTACAACGGCTAAAGCAGCAGCAACTACTATAACAACTACTACCACTACAACGACGGAAGCAGTAGAAACTACCACCAACTACTAGCACTACAACGACTACAACAACTACAGCAGCAGCAACTACTACCACTACAACAAATAAAGCGGCGAATTACTACGTTCAACGAAATAAAATATTTTATTAACATATTAAACTGGGACACTCACGACTGTACCCGGCTTGCGGTAACCCCGCTAGCGGGATCGGAAGTCAGGTCTCAAAACTCGCCCTAAACTTATCCTTAAATATCCCTAATACTATGTATATAGTAAGTAACAAATATTAACTCCCCCCATTCGGCAGCAGTAGTATATAGTGAATTAATTGAGGGCACTTTGGGCCGGGAGCAGATGGTTAATTTTTGGTAAGCAAATGGTTAAATTTTGGTCAATTCTTACTGTCTTATGTGTTAAACATAGGCATAATTTATCGATTTTTGTGGTTTTGCATGGTCTTCGTAGTGCCTTTTGTGGTAAAAAATTGGTCATGCATTGGGCCGGGAGCATTTTAAAAAAATTACTGATAAATTTTACTGCTAATCACAGGCTTTGTTTAGCGGTTTTTGCGAGTTTGCATGGTCTTCATAGTGTTTTTCGTGGTAATAATTTGTTTATGCGTTGGGCCGGGAGCGCGTCGAAAAAGTTATTGATAAAATTTATTATATTCTACCGATTAATTTTACAAATTATTCTGTTTTATGTGCGTTATAATTTTTTTATTATATAATATTTAGTTTATTTATTTTTTAATATTATACTGTTATGCTAATTTTCTCCTACGCAATTATATTTTTTAGTATACGGATTCCGATTTAATTGCTAATTACTACTAAGAAATTATTTATTTATTGTTACATACCCCTGGTACAACATTATTCATTACTGCATAGCTAATGGTTTCATTGTATTACGGTGTAAGTATTGTGTAATAGCTAAATAACAATTGATAATGATCGTTAATACGCAATTATTGTTTGGCTTAACTACGGCATATTTTTAAGGAATGTGCAATAGCGAGATTTGAACAAAATATATTTACCGTTATTACGTAGCTACTGTCTAGCTTAATGGAGGTATTGCTTTAGTATTGCGCAATAGTAATGTAACAGTAAAGATATTAATCGTTTATATGTAGCTACTTCCTGGCTTGTTAGCGCCTTAATCATGTAGTAGTAACAACAAAATATATTGACCGTTATTACATAGCTATTGCCTGGCTTAGTTGCGCGAATGAGTAAGTATTGCGCAATAGTTATATGACAATAAAATATATTGACCGTTATTACATAGCTATTGTCTGGCTTAGTTGCGCCTTTGAGTAAGTATTGCGCAATAGTAATGTAAGAACAAAAATATTAAACGTGTATATGTACCTACTACCTTGTTCGCGCCATTATTAGGTAGTTATAACAACAAAATAAGTTGATCGTTATTACATAGATATGTCTGGCTTTGTGCAATAGTTATATGACAACAAAATATATTGACCGTTATTACATAGCTATTGTCTGGCTTTATTGCGCCATTTTTACGTATTGTGCAATAGTTATGTAACAACAAAATATATTGACCGTTATTACATAGCTATTGTCTGGCTTAGTTGCGCCATTGAGTGAATATTGTGCAATAGTTAACCAATAAAAGGCTGTGAATTCATCAAAAGCAATCATTTACAATTTTACCGTCATCGAGCACAGTCGTGTCAGCCATTTGGTCCAGTGAATCGTTTAATTACAACCATCATAAAAGCATACCAGTCCTTTGGTTAACCGAATCGAAGATGCACCAGTGTTCAGTTTGTCTGAAGACTTTCACTCAGTCCAGAAATCTTTACCGTCATACGCGAGAATATCACCAGGATTATGGTCATTTCCGTTTTGACCAGTGTGGCAGAACATTCAAACGAGCATATCAACTGAAACTCCACATCAGGACAACCCATGGATCAGCCCTTGAATGCCCTCATTGCTACCGTGGATTCAAATATCCAAAGGACTACCACCGACATTTATTGGAGCAGCACCAGTCACCGAACTTTATATGCGAACAATGTGGAAAATCATTCAAACGTCGAGAACATTTACGTCAACATCAATGCCGGATACCGAACATCAGC
>JASANF010012027.1:0-17949 GCA_030248245.1 Trissonchulus sp. WLG1_4 | reverse complement strand
AACAAACTACATGATTTACATTATATAATGTAAGCTACACTGCTACGTGAATAATAGACTACAAAAATGAAACTCCCATGATATACATTGCAATTGCATATGTAGACTACAATGCTACATAAGGACTACAAAATAAACTACATGATATACATTACATAAATATAGACACACAAATGATAAGGATTCAAACATGAACTACATTTATGTAGGTCTACTGTATTCCGGCAAGTTGGTGTACGACAACGAATGGTTGGCTTAGACGACTGGAATTCTTCGACTTTACCGGAGTATATCTAGTTCATCTGAACGGCGGCGCATCGGCCTTGGTGGCGACAATGCTGCTGGGTCCGCGGCTAAATAGATTTTTGTTTCCGGATCGATACGCTGTTAGTAATGTTTAAGAGTCGATTCATATTTACAGTCGTATGTTTGTTCAGCCGGCAAAATTACGAAATAATCACGCTACTAATAGTGTATAAGATAGAGATAGTTTAAGGAACATGTTAGAATAGTTCTAATACTGAGATAATTTTTCACTACTTTTCAATGGTAGGATTAACGTTAAAATTGACGAAGCAATTACCCCAACGGTATAAGTTTGTTTAATAACGCAAGGCCTTTCCAAACCAATAATAATTAGATTTTTCTACTGAACTGATTTATTGATAATGTTGCTTCATTAGACTGCTTTATTTAACAAATTTAGGTTTAATCCAAAAAATCCATTATTAGCATAGGCTTTCTTAATCCAGCTAAAATAAAATATAATCCCCTAAACCTAAACTTAATCCAACACTTCCGTTTTAACTCTTGTTCTATTTCAGATGAGTTCTCCGGTCACCGCTCTAACGGGCATGTTCATGCTAATGTGGGCTTGGCTGGGTTTTAACTGCGGCAGTACTTTCGGGGTCACGGGGTCAAAGTGGAAAGTCAGTGCCCTGGTGGCGGTCACAACGCTAAACGGCGGCATAGGCGGGGGTCTTATGGGTCTGACCCTCAGTATGACCATAAAACAGGGCAAAATCAACGTGGACTATATCATAAACTCGATTCTGGGGGGTCTAGTCTCCGTTACAGGGGTCTGTGCTGTGACTAGTCCGGTCGAGGCTATCATTATTGGGGCAATTGGGGGCACTATATCCATTGGGGGGACCAATCTATTGGAACATTTACGTATCGATGACCCCGTGGGGGCAATACCAGTGCATTTATTCGCCGCCTTGTGGGGCACTTTAGCTGTGGGGCTTTTTGGGAAGGCCAGCCCCCGCCATGGGTATATGGGGTATCATGACGGACTTTTCCATGGTGGTGGCTTTTACCAGTTGGGAGTTAATGCTCTTGGTGCCCTCATGATGGTAATATGGAGTGGGGGGCTCACGTTCATTATGCTCAGAGTATCGAACTTAGTCTTTGGTGAGTTTTCAGTGGGGCAGAAGCCAGAACAAAGACTAAAGTCTGACCAAGAAATGTTGAACACTGAGAGAAAACAGATGGCGGGATTTTAGCAGCTGTACGTACTTTCTTACTGTATTCTTGATGAAGAAAATGTGGTTTCCTAATGAAAATATTACCCGTTTTGTTTTGTTTCAGTGTTTAACATTATTTGGTCAGACTTTAGGGACTATTGTTTTACTTGGATGTACATAATGTACATATATACCTGTTTTAAATCATCGTAATGAAATATTCTACCTATGTGAGTATGTATGTATGTACTACATACATATGTCTGTACCAATACTATTTACTGTACCAACCAATAATGTACTACATATGTATTAACATATGAATTCTAGAAAGTGTTCTGAGACGTTTCACGTTAGTGTCTAACATTTATTCTTAGGGCTTGGACATTGTCTGTTCTTAGTTCTAAGGATGGGATCGGTTCCACTGGAACCGGAACTGGCCTGATCAAGGCTTTTTACGCGGCTCCCGAGGTGGCCGCGTATATACTATATTCAGATTTTCCGATTCCTACGTTATTTTGGGTAGGTAGGTTGAATTTCTAGTGTTAATTAACACTAGAAGGGTAAAGTAGTAGGTACCTCTCAGCTCTGCCACATGTCATGCAACTTTGCTGAACATTCATGCTCTGAAAATGACATAAAATGCAAAACATGCACCTCCGGGGCGGAGTCGAACCACCAACGTTCTGATCAATGATCCGAGGCTCTGTAGATGCACGCAGCACTACCAACCGAGCCAACCGGGATAACATATACACTTCGAAATTGCACATACCTTTACAGCTGATGATGCAGCAAATAATTTAAAATGTTATACAGGCGTACATATTGCATAGTCTCATGGAACATAAGTCGACAGACGTTAAATTTATATTCTCTGATATCAGTACATATCATTTATCCGATGTCAGCATTCCTATTCATTTATGTTTGTGACCTTCACAAATTCTCACCCAAAGTTGAACCTCAAAGCTGTGTTTTGTAAAGTCGTAAATTGTGGTCTCAGTGGCACAGTGGTAAGTGCTCGTGACTTCGAATCGAAGCAGCCCAGTTCGAATCTCACTGAGATCAGCTTTTTAAAAACGAGTGTAATTTTTTATTTATTCTTTTTAAATGAGCTTTCAAACTTAAGAAATTATCAGTTTTTGTCTTAAGGGGGGGGGCTACCTGTATAAGTGAAAATTTTAGGTTCTCCGATTCGCTTCAAATTTGCACACAATGTAGCCCCAGAGAAGGCCCATCGCAGATGTAACAAACTGGAACCAGTGCTGTTGCCAATTTTTCACTAGGGGTTCCCAAAAATTTAATTTTACATGTAAATCATAGGCGCAAAAAAAAGTTTTTTGTGCTCACAAAGCGTTCCTTTCCTCGAAATTTTTGTTAACACTGACGAAGCTGATTTTTACATGATTCGATAGCCTAACGTCATATCTCAACTTCTGTGATCCATTTTTTTAAATTTTTGCCCGTGGCCTGAGCAGAGACGCCAAATGTAAAATCACTCAATTTTGGCGAGCCCAAAAAACGGCCATTTTTCACATTTCGCCCTCGATTTTAGAATTGAAAATACATATCAAAAATCCGGATCATACGATTTTGCGCATACATGTGAGCTACTACTATGCCAAGTTTCAGCCTGATTGGCTTGATGTGGTTTGTGTTAGTACTGTCTAACTAACGGCTACTTTTAGGCTTTTTTGCGTATTTTTGCCTATGTAAATACACTGACAAACGCACTGAACCAAAAGTGCACCTTCAAGCTTAATTGTTCTTATCTGACGTTGGGGTGCCTTGGGGGAGTAACATAGGTGAAAAGAAACAAAATTGGAGAACTTTGATTTTTGACCTGGGTAGCCCCCCCCCCTTAAGAGAGGCTATGAGCTACTCAGCAGTAAACGTGAGCAGCACGATGGAATTCAAAATCTTTTATCCGAAATTAATGGCCGCGTTTAATATTTCCTGTGGAATATTGACACTCTAACCTCACAATGTGACCACTTCTCACTCAGCAGAAGAGCTTGTTTACAGTTCTGCCCGTACATTTTAGTTTTGCTATAGGACCTGCCATATTCTGTTTATTTTACATAGGCACGGGCTTTTATGCTGCAGCTAACATTTGACAGTGTTTAGGGTCAAAATTCAAGTATTTTACTAACTATGTATCAAGAAAATAGGTAATATTCGGTACATAAATACTCAATATAAATAAATAGTAAAAATATAAATATGTAATATTATAATTCTATCGATTTTAAAATTTTTAAAGTTCAAATTATTTTCAGGCATACGAATGCGGGAAGAAGACGAACTTTTGGGGGCCGACTGGGTAGAACATGATATTCGTCGAGATAGACTATCGAATAAATTGGAGGACGTTTTGCGAGGTGTAGACGACGACACGATAGGAAAAGTGGTCGAACGATTATTGATTGAAATTGCAAACGAACCGATCAAAAAGAAAATATCACAAATTTACACCACAAAAGCATCGCAACACTTTAATGGCGTAAATAATGCGAACGGAGAAATACAGGCGGAAAACGAGACCCCTAGCTTATACGAGACGGTGCCGCTGCCCGCAGACGACAACGCCGCGCATAGTGCGAACCAAAGAAAACGACAACTGAATGTGGTCTGGAAGTCGCCTAGGTCGAGAAGTCTGACGCCGCCGTCGGCTAGACGAATTCTCAACCGGAGCGATAGCCAGAAGCCACAAGAGGAGGCTGCGGCCGTCGTAAGCTCACCAACGAAACCTAGCAGAAAAACGTCACATCTGATACGCCTGATGAGACACTTTGAGCCACTGACTCAGCCGAAGTCTCTAGTGGGTCCCATTAATTTACCAAATTTACCTGCACGGTGAACCTTACCAAGAGTACACGATTTGTGTCCTGAAATACAAATGACGCCTAATAGTGAACTCTTGATAAAGAACAGTTATTTTTTAAATCCAACACATTCTTCTTATTACAATATGCAAACTCACTTTTTGAACTGTTTTGTATTGCGTAAGTGTAGTGTATTTCATATGGACTGTGATTAACAAAAACTGCGGTTACATTTTCACGTATCGAATACCCTACCATAACTGGCGAGTTTGGCGATTTGCCTGACTTTCGTCCAATATATCGGCTAAAGCTACAGCGATATGTAGCTGCGACAGATTGCGGGAGGAGGGTGGTTTTACCTGACCGGGGGGTGCAAAGAGCTACATATACGCTGTAGTGAGGGGGTCACTACTCAATAGTTTCCATTTAGTTGCAATCAACTGTTACAGTTTTATTCAGTCGGTGATACATGAAAATGAAGCCGAAGTTGCATTTCACAATCTATCGAATATAAATTCTTTAATTGTAGTACATACCGAACGTGCTAGCACTTAGACGTGGTTAGAAAACGTTTTAGAAACGTTATTCTATAAGTGCAACACTGCAATTTGGAATATTTAGTTTTGTAGAACAACCAAGCGATGGTAAAAGTATGTAAAAGCAATGTATGGTAAGATAAAAGATACCTGGAGATCACACAAGATGTTTTAACGTTTAACCGTATGACGGTTTAGCTGGAAAGTTAAACATAATACAGATAATAAATGATAACTACAATACGTGGTACCACCTACATAGGTATGTATGTGTGTTCTTGAACCCTGAATATATGCAATTTATGGTAGACAGCACCAAATCGGATTAACTGACGATTAGCTTAAACCGATTTAGCTTCGGCTTTAATTCTTTAAATCGGTTTAGAGGCGCTTTAAATAATATTGGGTAGTGGAGTTGGTCCTTAAAATTTAGTTAAAAACTGAGGTTTATGTAGCTGCGATTTAGCTGGGAGTTAACTAAATCTATTTAACTAGAGTTTAACTCCAACTCAGACTCATGTTAATTCGATTTGGTGCAGTCCACCGTTACATACATAGCCTACACTCTTTTTAGTACATATACATACAAATGTGTTTGATATTAGTTATGTACATATATACAGCTATGTCATTATTTAAAGACAATTTTCTTTTCTTGTCTTGCAAATTTTCTTTCTTTTTATTTTCTTTCTTTCTAATTTTCTTGCGTTTTCTTTCTTTTTCTTTTTCTTGGTAACTTATGTCGGGTTTCTTGAAAGGGCAATGATTGATGAAGCGTGGTAAGTTTCAAGTTGCTGTTGCCCCTGCTAACTTACCAATCTCCTTGGTGTGGAGGTCAAAGGTTACATCTGTTGACCTTATATTGAGTTGTCAATTTCATTTGCTAACAGGTCTGCGTAGTTAGTTACCCACCATGTTTTGTTGTTAGGGCTTGCTCCGTATGTCTATTTTGTCTCTTATTATAAACACTGTTTTGTGCTTTAGTTAATTAATCTATTTGTTGTAATTTAAAATTGTTGTTTTTTACTTAGGGCCTTCGTATCAATTTTATTGACTGGTTTTAGATTCACTAGATTAAGTTCAGTAATCCAAGATAAGATTAAGGAGAGTTTAGGAAACTTTCTGAAATGACTAAACTTTGTCATCTGCGTATTTTTTAAAGCAAAACTTTCATGATTTCGAAAATGTAGTTCTTTTTTATTTTCAGTTTTTAAAAGTTATGTACGTGTAAAATGTACGTTCTTAAAAAAATTGGCGTCAATCACTTAGACTTCAAATATAATTGGGGTTTTTTGAAAAAACTTTAGAACTTCAATTATGTATGTACTAACACCCTATAGGTCATTTAGCAGCTTAGTTGAAATTGGCACTAACGTAAGTTAAGACCTGGAATCCCAAATATCCCGACAGCATGCCAGACTGCCAATTCATTATATTTTGACAGTTAAAACCTGGGATGTCAAAAATTTCTTTAAGTTTCTTTCTTTTTATTTTTCTTGTCAAATAAATTTTCAAGAATTTCTTTCTTTTTCTTTTTCTTCAAGAAAATGCAAGATTTCTTTTTCTTGTCTTTTTCTTGTCTTTAAATAATGACTTAGCTGTAGTTTATTGACGATGCAAATCACTGGTATAATATTTTGTTGGTTGACTGACCTCTTGTGTGCTTTAAATAAAGTTATTGAAATTGTCAGAGGTTTTGCCGGAATTTGAAGTGCAAGGCAAAACAAAATCTTTAAGTCAAGATCGTGTTGTATAGAGATTCAAATGTTTTTCTATCGGCTAGGGTAAAGGACCCATTCTTTTACTGCATTCAACAAGAAGGAACCTTTTTTTAAAAAAACTGCACCTCAGAGGTTTATAAATTTTCCCGAATATGTGCACGATTGTAACGACACTACTGTGGTGGGCTGACTAACAAAGAATCTCAAACCAAGGATTTTTGGCTAAGTTTAGAAATAATTGTTTTCAGGTTCAAGATTTCAAGTTTTCACATTGTGTTTTGATTTAAAATTTATTATAAATTTGTTGTAAAAATCAGCTCAATTACTAGAATATGTCTAAACACCTTTTCATTCCGTAAACTCAGAAAACGCTGATTCGATAAACTGCGCAATCAGGTACTTGTATGGGGTTCCCCGCAGGTATTGCAGAGGTACTTTATGTAATTGTAAAAACAGTACAAACTTATAATTTTTTATTTTGAATTAATATAAAGCTTCATATAATATGCATGTTTAATCAATGTTGGCTGTATGAAATTTAGCGAAACTTGATAACAAATGTTCAATAGCAGAAAGATTTGAAAACAAAGGGAGTTTCACCCAAAAATGTTCTTCACTGAATTCAAACTCTGCTCCAAAGCCGACGCCTAAAGTTTACAAGAGTCGACAGCATATGTATTTCATTATCACAAAGACGAGATCAGTGACAGACTTAGAGAACTTCAAGCTATAGTTGAAAAATGTGGAATAGATTTCCATATAAAACAATTATGAATATGTAGGTAACAACACCCAGTCAGTCAAGGTATGTTTAAATTTTTATTGGATATGTGATCAATATCCTATACACAGTAGAGGCGAGATCGGGTGCAGTTGACCTCGAGTCGGGCCAAGTTATGAAGGTCGGCGTAGAAAATTATCCCGCAGGGTACTACATCAGTTTTGTTATTTCAAGGTTTGTTAGGTATTTAAGGGGGTAGTGTCGCGAAAGCAGTTTTGCTCATACATAGGTTGCAAAAAGAGATCTTTTTGCTTTGAACTTGTACGTTCACTGAGAAACTAGTCCAATGCTATACTGTGTTAAATAAGTACAGTAGACAGTAGACTACCAATATCTACCAATATCTTGAACCAATCACCGATTGTAAGCCAGACATCACACAATAAGGACATGAAAATTCAAAAAATTCAGCAAGATATCAGATTGGCCATCTTGTGAAGCACACATATCGTGTCGACGCACAGTATTTTGCCACAAATAAGAAAAAAGAAAAATGAAGGTTCGTTTTTCTTTTGATTTTAAAATAAGCGTTTAAATTTTTCAAAATTTATCATTATTGCTGTGAGTACTTCACTGTTTACGCACAATTTCACAGTTCAAAAAGGTATTACAACGCAACCACTCAAGCAATTTGCACTAAATTTTGTGTACATAAACTAAAACATATTTCCTTTTAGTCTATGTAAACAAACTAAACAAATAAGTTGATAATTGTGACGAAAAAATTGAATGTGAATAGGTTTTAAAACGTTATTTTTCCGACTTTGCTACCTCACTGCAAACAGTATACTGCATCAATTTTGATAAAACTTGGCGAAAATACTTGCCTCAACATATATTTTCAAAATATATAAAGAACGATGTCTTATCTTTTTCTAAAAATGTTTTACAGTTACGCAAAATCGACTGCTTTCGCGACACTACCCCCTTAAGTTACGTTAAGTCTAGGATCTGTGCGCCATAACTTCAAAACAACAATTGCATTAGGACGTAGTGCATCTGATTTACTTCCCTTTACCATGGGCCGGATTTAGCTGAGCTTTTCTGAACAGTCACCCTGAACGAAACAGGCTACAACTACAACATTTGAAAACTACTTCAAAAACAGAAATAGCCATTACTACATATTTACTAGTAAGGTAAGGTCACAGTCAGTTAATTTGCTTGCTATCAAATTGTATTTTACTTAGTTTGTTGCTGTGCTCGCATTTATTATTATTTAGAACTTATACATAAATAAACAACTTGTGACACATTTAGTAGTAACTTATAATTGTTCTCACTACTGTGTTGTAGGTAGAGATCGGCCGCTAAGCCAAGTGTCGGCCCGGTCAGCCCGGGGTCGGCCCGGCGGCCCGGTCGGCCCGGTCAGCCCCAGCCGGCCCGCTGTTTGCCGGGAATCGGCCCGGGACCGGCACGGTCGGCCCGGTGGGCCCTGGTTCGCTTGATCAGTAATAAAGACTGCTAAAGTTCAAGGACGACTGTAGCTCACTAATAATTTACATACAACTGTAACGTTTTGCATTACAAACACAAAGCTGTCCCTTAAAGTAGCAGTTTTATTCCCCAGCTGTTGCTTTGATAAGATAGCGCGAGCTCTCGGACCTTACACTCTACATAGCTGTAGAATAAATTAATGAATAGCAGACGCTGAACGGAAAGCTAAAATACTGAAACTTGTATCAGTTTTGATGTAGGTGGGGTGCACCCCACCAAATAATCAATAAACTGTCTCAGCTTAGGCGTTTACAAAAACCTTCAACTGCGCTAATCCTCACATTGTTGCAGCGCACTTGAGTCAAATTATAAACTTAAGCCTGAGATACATAAGTATAGTCCACCCGCCGTTGGTCTTAGTTCCCGCTCACAGCACTTGCTTTTAAATACATTCATATTAAACTGAAGACAAAGCTCGCTAGTTGCCGTGAAGACCAGTTCCTCTACGGGGGTTTGTTTGCGACGTCCATTCTATATGTATAATTGCATTTGATTGGTTCGAGGCTGAAGCTCCACCCCGCGGCCCGGTCGGCCCGGTCGGCCCGGGGCCGGCCCGCTGTCACGCGGCCCCGGGCCGGTGGCGGGCCGCGGGCCGCAGTGCAGCTGGGCCGGGCCGGGGCCGGGCCGTCTGACTGAGCGTCGGCCCGGGGCCGGCCCGGGGCCGGCCCGGCCCGATCGGCCCGGTCGGCCCGCGGCCCGCCACCGGCCCCGGCCGATCTCTAGTTGTAGGGCACCATTCTGCCATTTTCATTAAAGTTAAAGTTATAGTTAAAGTAAGGCCAATGCTTCAGTTTGAGTTAGAGTTACAGTGAAGAGTAAGGCCAATGCTTCAGTTTGAGTTAGAGTTACAGTGAAGAGTAAGGCCAAGGCGGCAGTTTGCTGTGCTCGGCCACCATGTGGGCGTAAAAAAATAAATTTTCCCCTTACATGTTTACTTTTGTCTTACATAAAACCAGATAACAAGGTAGTTCTAAAAATGCTCACAAATAGTTTTTGCAGGCTCCATCAGGTTACTGACTTGGGTCAAGTCGACGTATGTAGTTTGGGTGAGCGGACAAGAAACAAACTTGCTGTCGTGACAAAGTTTTAGGCGGAGCTTATTTAGGCCTGAACTCTAGTTTCATTGGCTGTCTGTCGCGATTGGATACAATCTAGGCAAATGTTTATTGGATGGATGGCGAATAAGTTATAGCTATTCTGTAATGGTCGAATTTGCTACATTATTCGGTGATCTGCACCAAATCTGATTAACTTGAGTCTGACCTGGAGTCTCCAGATTTAGTTACATCCCAGCTAAAACTCAGTTTTTAATTAAATTTTTTGCGCCAACTGCGCTACATAATCTTCGTTGGTGTAGCGGTTGAAAGGGTTAAACACGCTTACTCAGTCAAACGGTTCACACCAAAAAAGTGTGCACTGTCTAAAACCGTGACCCGGAGCGCAATTATTGGCGCACTTTGGCGCTACTTTGGGCGCAACTAGACTTTGGGACGTTAGCTAGCTTTGATGACAATAGCGCTAGCTAAACCACTTTAAGCAGCTTAAGACCTGCAAAAAACGACGAATGTATTCCTACCCCAGGCCTTAGCTCAGAGCATTAGCGAAAATGCGCATCCAAAAGTTAATCCTTTCAGTAAACAAATATCTATTTGACTGCTTTCCTAACGCTTTAGTAGTTTACTTTTGCATTTATAATATGAATAGAGCTAACGGCATTACGGCATTAAACGTACACTCTGGTGATAACACTGGAACTGCTATCACAGAGTTTGCTGTACAGGGTATATATTATTAGTAAAGTTTGTATTGGAATTTTTGTGTTGTTATTGTAGTTGACGCAGTTTGTTATTTTTGAGAATAATTTTTATTACGGCACCCTCTAACTATTTTCTGTTTGATTTTATTTTATATTTGCAGACCTCATTTGGGCTTAAAGCAAGTGTTTTGTTCACTTGAGTTCAATTTCAGATTATACTGTCTCAAAATATTTGTTTATTTTCATGGTATGTTTGATGATTTTAGTATAATATATTAGTTATTTTATATAAATATAATATTCTGGTATAAAGCTACATATGAAGTTATTTAGGTATAAGTGAGTAGTATATTAGATATAAACATAACTCTGAGAATGAGTCACTTAAATATTTCGTGACATGAAGCTTTATCGAAGTTTTCCGAAGTGAAAAACAAATAGAAAATTCAATATTATATGTAGGTTTGTTAATTTTTCACACGAAAGAATTATTCATAAAGGGATTCATCAAACTAGATTTAAATTTATTTTATTACAACTTATTAAACACTCCGGCGTGAGATAACCGATTAGTCTCATTCGGTGCACTGCACCAAATTAGATTAATTAAGTCTGCGCTGGTATCGTTAAATCGATTTACTTAAATCCCACCTAAGCCTGGTTCACACTCGTCCTTATTCTTGTCTCTATTGGTCCCTAAGCAATTCCAGTAAAACTGTACGGCGAAATATTAAGCAGTTTTTTCGTTTTTTTGTCGTCGAAATAAGTTTTTTACACGAAAATAGTCAAGGCAACCTCCAGACCGTATGCAAATAATTATCTCAAACGCATTTGTCGGTAACCGGTAACCGGTGATTCTTATCGTGGAAAGAAAACCCGCTGTTTTGGAGGTGACAATTTTTAAATAACAGGTACTCAATAGTGAAAAATTAATAAAAAGTAATAAATTGAAGAAGTAATTAGTTCAACGAATTCTGTTTAGTTCGTCCCCCCCCCGGGAGAAAAGAAACATAAGGATTCAGCGAAACTGATTAATGCGTTGCCAGACTGCGTTTTGATTCGGCTGAATCCTTATTTCTTATTTCTCTGGTAGAGACTGGACAAAATGTTGTATGTACATAAATGAGAAATAGCGCCTTTACGAGTCGCGGGGGCTGTGGTCTAGTGGTTAGCACTCTTGTCGTCGACGCGAGCGGCCCGGGTTCAATTCCAGGCGCCATTATTTTTTTCTTTCTAAATTGGGGCGTCCGCTGGTTTTCAGTACAAATACTGGTTTTGGATAGTTTAGCCATCAGTTGCAACTTGACATGTTGATAATATAACAGTCATAATTGTGACAGTGGGTAAATATTGCTTAGATAATAAGACTAGCTTATCAGCTAGCTACTGATTTTGGAACTTTTCAAACGGCTAAATTTAGTAATGTATTTGCATAATTTAGACATATTTTCTAACATTTTTAGGTTAATTATTTGATTGTAGATTCTTTGACTTTTCTATTTTGTTTGAAGTGTAATATGTAGTTTTTCATATTTTTTAAATAACTTTTCAATTATAAAGTTTTTCAATTATAAAGTTCAATAAAATCATGCGCCACCAATACATTAAATTTCAATTTCAAGTTCCAGTGTCAAAATTACACAAACCAAACAATAAATGATGAAAAACTACTTGTAACTAGAAATAAATGAGGACAAACTATTTTTTCACTTTTTATTTTTTAATAATGCCAAGTGACCAAGCGCATTATTCAAAGTTGGAATTTCCAGATTTAACTTACATTAATTAATATATACTGTATGTATTATATAATTGATTTGGTAATAACTTATGTAGAACAGTCAGTTTTGATTACATTATTAGCAAAACAAGAGTCAAATAGAATACGACAATTGGAACAGTTTTAAATAAGACTATTTCTTCTTTTTTAACTTGAAATTTAGCACTGTGAGTCAAAGTGCCTGAGAAATTAGCGCCTATGAGACTTGATGTGGTGGTTAACATTCGTTTTCAGTTGATTCTACATTATTTTGAAACTTCAAAAATTCACGAATCCCTTTTTTCCAACACATCTACATATCTAAGCCAAACAGACGTTATCTGAAAGCCGCAATCAGCACTTCGCGTCGATGTTTACCTTTTGGCCAACTAGAGCGAATATTCGGTGTATTTTTGGAGACCGCAAAATGGTTTTCGAACATCTGCGAAGCGCTTGTCATGAAAATTTCGCCGATTTTCTCGTCAGCAATTATCAAAGGCACGTTTCGTCATAATTTCACAGCCCTAGAATGGTGACATCCCCCGAAAATTTACGGTGATCAATCATTCGCCGAATTTCGCTAGTACCCAACCACTTGCCTGTCAAATTCAGTCTACACGTGTTTGAATTTTCTTGGTCAGTTGCTAGATGGAAGAAGGCTGCGTTTTCGCGACTTCCGTTTCGCGAATTTTTTTTCGCGACTTTTTTCGCTCCAAAATTCACTAGTCATCGGTCGAAAATTATGACGGATCGAAGTAGATTTGAAATTACCCCCTGTTTCTGCTTATCTTCCGATTTCTACTAAATGTCCAACATTTAAAATAATGTTGCAGTCTCATGTCAGACGCTAGCAGTCGCAAGCGTTTGTTAAGTTTTTTCATAACATCCATATAAAAACATGGATTTCAAAGTTTCAATTTGTAACAATTTTCCGCGAAAAACGCCAAAAAACGAATTTGTGTTTAATTTTCTTACCAAATTGTCAGACTGCATTCAACGGGTCATAAATTTTTGCTTCGAAAAATGGCAGCAATATTTCCTTCGGGTAGTCGAAATTAAATAAATGGGTTCACTTGAGTGAAAAATGAGCGACCATTTAATTTAAAGCAATAGTTCAGACGGGAATCGAACCGTCCACCTTTGGATTTCTATTTTCGAGCCCTCGTACTGGAATCAATAGTTGAGGTAAATTTTACACCGTATACAAAAAATTAACCGAAACGCTTAATTCTTCACCACATCTGGCCAAAGTTTGTCCCTGTCTTTCTGTCCTTAAGGACAAGTTATGAACCGGGCTTTAAAGGATGAACTTGTTGATTTTGTTCGGATTAATATTAAAGTGCTAATCTAATCTATTTAATCTGGTTAATCTAGCTGTGTTATCGATCTGTGTGTAATGCATTTGTAGTTTGAAAATTTTCATCAGTTAGTTTGTCTAATAACCTTGCGCATAAAATTTCCAAATTTGCAGTTTTTTTAAAAGTGTTGAAATGATCAAATAGAAAACTTATGCGCAATTACTAAACGTAAAAAACTACTAAAATATTTCCTAAATAATCAAATTAATACTAAATAAACGTTCACGGCACAAATTCAAACAGGTAGTTAGTTGTCTGCCATTTATTTAAATTCCAAATTTATTACCATACGTAGTGATGTTTATGTACATAATAGCAAGAGTACATATATTATATAGATTATATACTCTTGCTAGTATAGATTAACATAACTATACAAAATACATGTATGTATGTATATAGTAGAGTATATGTAAATCTAAATAAGGAGAATTTGAAAATGCATAATTTACGAGCATGCAGGAAAACTGGCATATTTCAAACGTCAGTTGGGCCTGGTTGATGGATGGATTTTGAGTCGAGATGGTGACGGACAAGCCAGCGTACCCACACGCGGGGGGAACCAGTCGCTACTCTGATTTCAGCCGGAACGGTCGGTTTTCTCACAGCGCTCCCGCATAGTATGACAAAAACTACAAGCGTTTTTGGCCAATTTTGCTGAAAAACCGACCGATTTTCGGATGAAAACAAAGTAGCACTAAGCCAAGCGACCCCTGCAAAAAAGAGTGTGCAAAATATTGCAGAGAGTCAATGCAAAATCGCATTGCAACTGCACTGCACTGTTTTGCACGCTTTTGTTTTGCATTTGTCGACAAGAGTTGAATAAATTTTCCAATCTGTGTAATAATTTTGCGGGTGTTGAAAAATTAACGATGGTTCAAGATTTATTTTACTTGGTTCAGAATTTATTGGAAATTCATTCATCCCTTGACAAAATTAATTTATTTAAACACTTCTGTCAAATTTATGGTTTGCTTTTTTTAGACCGGAGTACTTTGTTAAAAGTAATTGCTGAATAAATTGTTTATAAATCACTTATATATAGAACCCCATTAATTTAATAATTATACATACTTGACTTGAAATTAACTTAAACTTTTATTACAACGGTGTTTTTTATATATTTCAGATATCTAACGATGAATATTTACTGAATTTAATAATTTTTTTGAACATTTTATTGCCATGCCAAAAGCTGATTTATTTCTTGGGTAAGTGTCAATATTTTTTTATTAACTACATTTAAACACAATTGTGATAACCTTATTTTCAGCGTTAGTTTTACCTTGTTCACAGAATTAACTTCACCCTAGGTTATTCTGCGAACACTGCCCCTGGTATAATTTTACATGAAAAATCATTTTACTCAGGCTTGTTTGACCAATCACAAACGCCGGGGGGGCGGAGCTTATTGACAGATCAACTCTCATTGGCTGATTTTCATTCATATTTTGTACTTTCATTTCTGATTACTATTTATTTACTCTGGTAGTTTGACGTTATGTTTTATTTTTCATTATGCCCCAGTTTTTTGTTATTATTACCTTCGCCTACTACAATAGCATATTAACTTACATATAATTAATAAACTTCATTTAACGTATAAAGTTAGTAAAGCCAACTTCATATGTACATATATATGCCTTTTAGTCAATAATTCTCATTACATTGTCATATTCTTTATTATTGGCAAAGCTATACCATATACTCCTGGTATCATACACAGTGTACATGAGTCACTATGTAAACAGTGGAACCAAATTATATATACTCATGTTTCCATAGTAAGGAATTCATGTACTCCTGATATACATTTATTTAGAAGTAGAGGAAGAGTGATAACACTGTTATGTATGTACTCCTGATATTATATAATAGACGTACTCTTGATATCATACATGTATAACAAGAGTGAGCCACAATCATGAACTCCTGATAAAATAAACAAACATACTCTTGATATCATGTATGTGCATATATCAGAAGCATGAGACGCCATCATAATCTCTTGATATCATAAGAGATGTACTCCTGATAACATATAGAAGAAGAGTGAGACACTATCCTGCACATACTCCTGATACCATCTAGATGTATGTACTCTTGATATTATATAGAAGAAGAGTGAGACACTATTTACTCCTGATATCATATAGATGTACTCCCAATATCATTACTCTTGATGTCATATAGATGTACTCCCGATATCATATGGAAGAAGAGTGAGACACTATCATGTACCTACTCCTGATATCATATAGATGTAATATACTCTTGATATTATATAGAAGAAGAGTGAGACACTATCATTTACTCCTGATATCATATAGATGTACTCCCAATATCATTACTCTTGATGTCATATAGATGTACTCCCGATATCATATGGAAGAAGAGTGAGACACTATCCTATGCGCCAGTGCATCTATCCATTATATAATATAGTTTGTGGCAGTATGGCTCTTGACAAGTGTCATCCTGCGGACCCCGGCCTAAATTTGGCCAGAAGTAGTCCCGCAGCCCAGGCCCATTAATTTTGCAATGGCTTAGTCATAAATCAACATCCGACAGTTCATATTTCTCCATTTGGCCGGACTAGATTAGCGACCACAATTTATGGCCCGCTAGAGCCCAGAACACTTTTTGTCCCCTTACACATTTTGGTTGATTGAATTTATTATCAGCAAAATTACCCATGCACTACCTTTAAGGACAGATGTTACGTCACGGGCCTATTTATGAGGCTATGACTGATTGTGAGCCACTTGTCCGTTAAAGCCAGGTTCATACTTGTCCTTAAGAACATAAGGACAGGGCAAGGACAATTTTCGATCAACTGTTGACTTGTTGTATTGCATTGACGTAATAATTTTTATATTTTTTGCATATTATATAACAGGAATTAACCCAGTCTTATGTACATCATTCAAAAATGTGGCTCATTTCGCCAGATTGCGTACGGACAAAACGATAAGGACAAAAATAAGGACAAGGATGCAACGGACTTATATCTACCTGCTTCATATTTGTCCTTGAAGCCTATAGGTTAAAGCTGATTCAAACTTGTTCGTTAAACCTGGTTCCTACTTATGCTGGACTCTGAGACAAAAAATACACGCAATTTCATTACGAAAATTCGGGCCTTTTTACAAATTGTATTAACTGCATTAGATTAACTAGATTAACTTCAATTGCTTAAGCTGGATAAGTTTGACAAACGTTGATAAAACTTTGTAAAGCGACAAATCAGTGCATATTATCATTTGCATCTTTATGCAAAACTTTATGAATTAAAATTAATCCTGTGCCGAGTTGTGCAGTTAATTTCGTTAATCTAAACCAGTTAATATCAATTTATAAAAAGGCCTTGGATTTGCTTAAGGACAAAACGACAAAAGGAAACGGACTAGTATAGCCCGGGTTTTTAACTAAACAAGCTTAAATTTGAGCTCGATTTAGGGTTAGGGCCTTCCAAGGTTTAGCTTGAGCATTTTCAGCCTACTTTGAACTTGTTCAATTATACTGAAACTTTTTTTAGAAAAGTTTTTATTATATACATATATTAGTTTTTAAGCATTAATTTGGGTTCTTCAGAAAATAAATTAGTGCATTACTGCAAAATAAATTTTATTTTCGACAGTTCAGGTTTGGTATTAATATTTATTAGACCCAGGTTGTGGGGTAGTGATAGGCCTAAGCTCTAATTAATTAGCCGTAAAAATTCCAAGCGTAATTCATCAAATTTCATATTTTATATTTTGACTCGTTAATTAGATGCTTTTAGATCCGTTCTTTGATAGTAGGGTTTTTTAATCAGCCAATCAAAATGCGTCTTTTGTCAGAATTTACTCAAAGGCTTTTCATTACTTGATTAACCAGTTTGTTTAACTGACGGGGATCTGCACCAAATCAGTTTAACTTAAGTCTGAGCTTGAGCCAGGGTCAAGTTAAACAGGTTTAGTTGAATCTTACTTAATACTTAATACTTGAGTTTTCAACAAAGACCCAATGGCACTATTCATTGGCGCTTTAGAGCGCCAATTGCATTAGGTATCTCACACTAAAGTCTGACCAAAATGTGCTGGACCCTGAGACAAAAAGAAACACGCGATTTCATTAAGAAAACAACGAATTGCAAGCATCAAGAGTTACAGCTGGTAGTCACAAAATCACGCCACTTGTTTTGTTTCAGGGCTCAGCAATTTTTGATCAGACTTTAGTGTGTACTTTAGTTTCACCAAACTACA
>JASANF010012026.1:0-28637 GCA_030248245.1 Trissonchulus sp. WLG1_4 | reverse complement strand
GAACCTTGTCGAAATTTGCAAACGTTTAAACGTTTGAAAACATTTAAACGTTTTGTCGTTTTCAAACGACAAAACGTTCAAAATTTGTCGTTGTAAAAACGTTTTGTCGATTTAGCGTTTTTCAACATTTTTAGCTGTAGCTTACATCTATTAGCTAGGTAGGTTATATGTAGTGTATATAATACCTTGCTGATCCTAGTAACATTAGCAAAACGTCATGCTGTCACCTTAGTTGTAGCTTTTTAAAGTGAACTAGTAGGTTTTGTTTTGTTCGGTTATATGTACTTTTACAAGATAGTTCTTTAAAGTGAGCTATGTGTTTTTCTGCAATTTTTGCCAACTAGTTTGTAATTCTACAGTTTATAATGATAATAAAAATAAGTTCGTAGTTATGAATAAACGTATACAAGTCTTAAATTATCGAACGTATTAGCTTATTTTTAGACTTTACTATGGTAGTTAAACTGATTGTCGTTGTGTATGTTTCTACGGGGATACTGATTCCCCAGTCTATACGTCGGCAGCCTGCTGTCCTCAAACTTTATTAATCCAACGGACATAGCTGTCGGTCAGCATTGTGAAGCGAAATATGAAGGAATAAACTGCATATAACGTGCATATTGTTGGAATTTTTGAGCGCCATCAGTCCACAGCTGCACGAAAGCTCGAAAGCGAAACTTTAAACAAAATCAGAAAAGTAGCTTTTATTTCTGAAGCTGGTGACTGTGCGTCTTGTTACGTCAGCGAACAAAACGAAATAGCAACAGCAAGTCACCTTGAAGCAGAAACGGCTGCAAATTCTGCTGCGGACACAAACATTCAATCGTCTGAAGTTGTTCGTCGGTCGAAGTTGTTCGTCGGTCAGTAATTACTGATACGACTCTGCAGTTGCGAACAACTGAGCTAAATTTACAAAGCTATATGTAATGCCCATTCATTTTACAAACTTGCAGTAAGCTGACTTTGTAGTAACTTCTCAAGTTTAATTATTTAACTTGACTAAGTGATCACAATAAGTTTATTCGTAATATTAATAAAAAAATAAAAAAAACAATAGTACATACGTAACAGCGTCCCACTCTTAAACAAGAGTGAGAACTTATTATGTATTCTTGATGAAATGAAACAACAGAAAAAATATACTAAAAAACGCCGATAGTTGTAGCATACAAATCGAAGCCAAATAAACAACAGACTTTTCGTTGCTAGCAGTTTAATGTGACGTTGAAAAACTTTAATGCTTTGACTTTCACTTCGGCATCTGTACATGCAGTAATAGTCCATATGTAGTGCAGGTTACTGCTAAGACTGCTAGGTTATTACTGCAGCCTAATGCATATGTTACGTATATATGTATTTCAGTTTAAAAGCTTATTGCCTAAAAAACGTTTCCGCGAGACTGGAAATGAAAACGTTTTGTCGTTTGCAAACGTTTAAACGTTTGTTTTTCCAAACGACAAAACGTTTGAGAATGTCGTTTGTAAACGTTAAAACAAACGTTTTTTCAAACGTTTAAACGTTTAGAATTTTGACAAGGTTCCTTACATTTTTATGATTGATGATAAAAAAGTTGGTTTGAAAATTCAAATTAAATCGACCTAATTGATATTGAAATGATCTGATAAACCAATATCACATTGACAGATTATGACGAAAATCAATAAATTATGGCTTAGCCCTTGGTATATAAACCCTAAACACAGGTCACCCACAAACCCTGATCATACTTATCCGGCCGTGCCTAAAAAAGTATGATAACCCTAGGAAACCTGAATTCATGAAGTTTGAGTATAGATCCTATTTTTTTTTGGGTACAGTACCGATTACAATTAATGTTTCAGTAAGTCACAGTCAAAAAAAGCGCCGAACTCATAGACATATAAGTTCGTATTTTCAAACTTACACTAGGCAAGAGTTAGGCCGCCTTTACTCACTGGAAAAGATATTAGTAAGGTTGAAATTGTGCTCTTATGGAATGACTGATGCCAAAAATATAGCTAAGGTTCATAATGAAGACTCAGTCAAAAATGGCTTCAACTAATACTAATAAATAATACAAATAATAAATAAAGAACTAATCAATAGCTGAACGTTTGGAAGCAGCGAAGTTTTAACCGCTACGATGATAATGAGAACACGTTTCTTGTACCGAATTTTATCACCTAATCAATAAATTTCATCAATAGATTACATTTGTCACTACTTACTGCTTCGGACTAGAGTTGCAAAATATACATAGCACGTTAGAGTTAAACTTTCAGGTTAATGCTTACATTCCGTAAGATTTGAACATTCCAGTAGAAAAAAAGTGCATTTAACCAATGTTGTTGGCAACTTTTCGGACAAATATTAACCGGGTTGTAGGGTCAAACCTTACTTGCAACCGCTGTACTTCAGTCGTCTAAATTAAGAAAAATCACGTTACTGGCATAACTTATTTTTTCCGTGATTTTTTCGTCATTTTGTTGGCTGAACGGACGTACAGCTGTAAAGGTTCGTTTCATACTTACAGCCATATGTTCGTATAGCCGGCAAAATTACGAAATAATAATGACATCACTATTAGTATATAAGATCAGACTGCGGCGTGATTTTTTCGTAAATTTACCGGATGAACGGACATACGGCTGTAAGTATGAACCGAGTCTAACAGGAAAATACCACTAAGCCATTGTCAAACATGGTGCTGGTAGAACGTGGCCATATCCTGCAGGGCGCATCCAGTTCGGTAAAAAGCTGGCGGCTTCATGGTCATGGTACAGTCATTCAGGGACTTGGAGTAAGCCTCAGGCATATAAAGCTCAGCAGCTGCGGCCGTGCAGTACGGGCTCAGTTGTTCGGGTTTTATATGCTGATAGCTGGTCACATATGCGGCCGAACGCTGATGCAGGTCCGTGGGCAATTCTGCTGTCGGTTTCAAACCGGTGTGCGGAATTGCGGCCGGCTTGTTATTGTATGTTTCAGGGCCTTCCACGACCGGTTGCTGCTTTATTTCCGCCTTCACCGCCGGGACCGGAATCGCTGCCGAATTTGTGGTTGTCGCAGAATCACCTTCTTTCTTGACGTCGGCCATTTTTTCTTTTTTCTTTTTCATCCGCCGGTTTTGGAACCAGATTTTGACCTGTCTTTCAGTCAACCCGGTGAATCGGTTCAGGTCGATTCGTTTATTGCGATTCAAATATGGCGTTTCGCGAAATTGCTTTTCCAACGCATCTGTCTGCCATTTGTAGTAGGTCATGCGACCTTGCTTTTTCGGCTGGTGAGGGAAATAGCCTGAAATAGAAAAAAATTATTGGCATTTGCACCAATCCAAATGCAATAAAACAGTTAAGGTGGTAGTGTCGAAAAAAGCAGTTTTGCTCATAGGTTGCAAAAAGAGAGCTTTCTGCTTTGAAACAGGTATTACTCCGCAACCATTCAAGCAATTTGCAGTTTTGCACTAAATTTTGTGTGCATAAACTAAAGCATCTTAGTCTGTAAATAGAATCTAAACAAAAAGTTTTATAACTGTGACGAAATTATTGAATGTGAATAGGTTTTCAAAACGTCATTTTTCCAGATGGCTACAGCTAAGGTTGGGTTGGTGGGGGGGGTTGTGGTTTTTGGGTTTGTTTTTTTTTTTTTGTTTTTTTTTCTTTTTCTTTTTCCTCTTAACTAATTTATTTTAATGGCAGCAGAGTACATCGATTTAACCTTTTAACTGAGATTCTGCAGTTTTAGTGACTGCAAAAATTACGCTTTTTATAAAAACTGAATTAGGTAACTGGCCCAACAAGTTTACGATGGCCCCTGGCCAATGTACTTGAAAGTGTATGCTGTATATGTACTTACTGAAGATTTTGCAGCAGATTGGGCTTGTTAGAATATATAAAGAACAGTGTCTTATCTTTCACCGAAAAAGTTTTATAGTCGCGCAAAATCGACTGCTTCCGCGACACTACCCCCTTAAGTAACTCTCAGAAGTATGACGTGGTACAAAACTCTAGTTGCGTGTCCACGTGCAACACACTCGTTATAGGTATTTTGTATAACCCATTGGTTTTTTGTGGTTTGGTTCATTCACTTCATAACTGTACATATGTAAATGAGGATTTGGGCTTATGACACGTGTAGCATGGTTGGTTAGCATCGCAAGAAGCCCAGTTTTATTTCCTTTCCCCTCTACTTATTTCATTCGGTTTTTTAAACGGAAAGTCCAAAAAACATAAAGTTAAAAACTTAAAAACTCTAAGCTGGAAATTTTTGCAACACTGCGGTTAACACATCGAATGATTAAAGCACCGTACTTTCTCCAATAAAACCACTGTCTTGAATAAAGCCCCCGTCTGAATCCCCCGTCTGAATGTTCAGGGAATAATAAAAGCACTAGGTCTCTTTTCGACGAAATACGGTAACTGTGTAAAAAACAAAAAAAAAATTTTCTGTGCTGTTGTTCAGTGTCATGAGGGTTGTCATGTTATATGAACTACATATATCCATATGAGATGGCCGTCCATTGTTTATAGTTTGTTACAGTCTAGGGTATGTAGTACATATTACTTAAAATATTCAGTTACATGATGATTTAAGCTTTAACAAAACTTAGCATCCTTGGCAGTGAACTTGAAGAGGTTTATGTAATTTATATTATAACTCCAATTATTTTAAATTCAAATTAATTTTTTATGTAAATTTCAGTTTAGTTAAAATTTTAATTATGTAAATTTATCGCGTGAACTTAAACTGAAACGAAACTTTGAGGTGTCCGCCCATTTAAACTTAATCATAAATTCTTGAGGGCATACTTTAAAGTCTAGATGACAGCTCATTTTAGGCAGTCGTTTAAAACAATGCTTACTGACAAACGGACATTCTTACGAACAAGCCTTAGCTGTGAGAATTTGTTATTATTTACCTAATACAGTCACAACTCAGGAACGCAAAACTGGTAAACATATGTAAGTAATATCATGTTACTAATTTTAGGAAATAATGTTTGTACAGCTAAGCCTTTATTTCAGTTACATACAAGAAAATGTTAAAATAAAGAAAGAAAACTTTGAAAGAATGAAGAAATTAAAGAAATGAAAGAAAATAATGAAGAAATAAAATGAGAAATGAAAGAAATGAAACAAAAATTATTTAAATAAATAAAAAGTGATACGTATGAAGTTGAAGTAAATACGTACATACGTAAACTGGCTATTCATAGCCAGTGAGAGTTAGTTTGCTGCGATAGCGGTGGGAACTCTGCTGCTAGTCTGGCTCCAAAGGTCAGCCAATAAAAAAATGGCGCAACATGGCTAACACTGTGACAAGCTGATTAATGATTGTCGGTAAAAAGGCCAGTGGAGGTCATACGACACTTGCAAGAAATGAAAGAAACGAAATGAAATTCACAAGAAATGAAAGAAATGAAATGAAACTTGCAAGAAATGAAAGAAAGAAACGAACGAAAGAAATGAAAGAAATTTTTAAAGAAATGAAAGAAAATGCAACTGAAATAAAAGCTTAGCTGTACATTGTGTTCACGTTTCTCGACTTTTTTTATCATAAGTTTATAGTGGGGTAAACTTGACTCGGTAAACGACTAAAAAGTAACGACACAACTTATCAGCTTCTTTAGCATGTAACTTTTTTCAGGTAAGTACATACATAACACACTCTTTTTAATTTTGCAAAAAAACTAAGTGTTACCGTTTCGGTTTCACAAAAACGATGCGCATTGTGCCGAGAAAGAATTGTTGGGCTTGAGTTTGACTTTTAAGCAGCCACCGTTAAAAAAATTACATACCAAACAGAAGGAACTATTACGGACATGTCGCATCCTATTATATGCGTACCAGAGATGGGACCGGTTCCACTTTACCGGTTCCGGTTCCGGTTCCAGGGTACCGGTTCCGGTTCCGGTTCCGGGTCTAGAAAATTGCCGGTTCCCGGTTCCAAATTTGGTTCCACTTTTTTATTGATGATTTACGCAATTTTTTCCTATTTTTATATTTTACATATGTTTTTTACGCTTTGATGACTTCATAATTGACAAAATGGCATGAATTTTCAAGATGTAAGTATACAGAGGATTACCTGATCGATGTAATCGCTTTTGTACTGTTTTCTGTCGAAAAATTTGCTGTCGCATGTGAGCGCGCACACAAAATTATGTAACCTTTACTCCAATTTTAAGGTGGCGCTCTGAATAACCGACTTTGGCGGGATAAAACTTTTCAGTCAAGTTTTCGTTGGTTATCTCAAGAATGAAAGTTCTTCAATTTTAAACTAGCTTGCATTTGATGACATAACGTCAAATTTTGGTCAACTTAAATTTTTAACCAACTTTTCAATGGGAAAACTCGTCAAATCGATATACCAAAAAGTTCTATATGGCTTTAGGTACTTTTAAAAACAGTTTTATGCAGCAGATTGCAAGCTGCAACTTTTTGAAAAGTCGTATGTGTAGGCAAACCTTTCTACAAAAATTTCCAAAAGACGTTGAGCAACATTGATAAAAACACTATTTTTCTAACAAACTTTTCGACAACTACTTTTTGGCTTCCGAAACTTTTCTCAACGGATTTTAGTACTAAAAAATTAGTTTTATTTTTTGGAAAATACGTATGTGTAGGCAAACTTCAGGTTTTTGAAATTGCGCTGTAGTGTTTATTTTTTCAAGATTACTGTCAGTTGCGAAAGCCGATCCGAATGAAACTTTGCACACCATTAGAACAGACGTACATATGTTGAATAGAAAGAGGATGCCCCAATTTAGAAAGAATGAAAGAAATGGAGGCGCCGGGAATCGAACCCGGGCCACCTGCTTCGAAGTCAAGCATGCTACCACTACACCACAGCCCCCGAGTCTCATAGGCCCTAATTCTCATTTACAACAGGGTCCCCCCTTTGAACATCGTTGCGACCCTGCAACGATACTCGGTCGATACTCATGCTCCCGGGGCGAACCCGATGCCTCAAGGGCGGAGCACATTCACACGTAGGCCTCCAAGCCTACTTCAATCACACCACACTCCTGGGTTTCCTGGCTCACCCGCAACCACAGGGTTTCTCGATCGACCCAGAACGATTCCCAATCAATACCGAGGGTTTTAACCGGCTCACCCTTAACCGAAACCGAGGGTTTTCTCCGGTTCACCCCTAACCGAAACGACCACACAAGAAAGAGACTATGTACACAGTCACACTGCACACAGCGCGAGTACCGTAAGGGTTGAAGTGTCAACCTCAACCCAGGGTTTGGGGCTCCTAGTCCTAACCCACCTCCGAAGACGGTTCGGGGATAGGGCTGTCCTGAGGACCCGGCCCTATCCTCTCCGTCCTGTCACGGTCGCCACTAGTTAAACCACGAACCACGGGGCTCTTAGGGTTTGAGCTCAGAAGGCGAGGGCACGAGGGCTAAATGTGACCGTGCGCCCGAGCCCAGTGGAACGTGATCTAACGGTTGAAGACCGCAACAAACGGCCTAAAACTCAACTCTCCGGCCCTCACTCAGGTCCGGGACCTACGCATGGAATCACCAAAATAGCTGCAAAGCCCTACAAGGACACCCGACACAAGACAAAAATGGAGACGACACAAAAACTTAGAAAATAAACATTTTTATTGGAGGCCAAAATAACAAATAACAAACGTAGAGGAAAACGAGTAAAAACCTATCTCATTTCAGTCCCTAGACTCAGGGGAAGCTATTCCTAAACGCTATCGGCGCGTGAAGCCCTAAATACTTAACCCCGTTTCACGCTTCAGCGCCACCCCCCTGTTCGCAACGTCTTCACCAGCTCACACTGACTATGAGCCAGTCACACAATAGGACATTATATAATTTTTGCAATGCGCCGATTGGCCTAGAAATAGCTTCCCATTAAAAACCCGAATGAAAAATATATAAAACTCTTTAAATTGTTAAAGAACTTCTCTGAATTTGGGCGTTAGAGTGTGAATACTTCATGTTTTAAATGCATATATTCATATTCACGTTTCTTGTGCTGAGTCATGATTTTACTACGCTGTAAGCCAAACAGCAAGCCAGAGAAACTACTGGCAGCCTTTCTAGTAATTTCTGAACTCAAGGGCGCTACACAGAGCGCTGCGAAGTCATGAAAACTGCCAAATATAAAAATGAAGAAACGCGTGTCTTGGCTTAACTCCGCGATTGTGAAACGTGAATAGGAGTGAATTTTGAAGATGTATATGTCTGTATGAGTGCGAGAAGGCCTGCCTCGACCAGGGGGTGACCCCCAATTTATAACACATATATGGAGGTGCCAAATTTTTTAAATTGTAATTATTATGATTTGCCTCAATAAGCTTTTTATAACGTCACTTTCGATAAAAATTAAGATTACTAAAAACTTTTCACAACTATTTAAAATTCGACAAAAATGGCACCTTGGCAAGATAATTGTTGTTAATTTAGGCTATAAATTGCTAAATTTGATTGAGGCACCACTGAGCTACGTCACTTCAAAGATTAGTCAAATTTTTCAAAATTTCAATTTTGATGCAGTCATAAACTTTGCTCAAATGCTCGTAGACTCATCAAACTTCGCAAAAATGCTTGCCTGGTGTCTATTTTCCTGCAGTTAAGCAAAAAATTTGTATTAGCAAGAAACGAAAAAGTGCAGCAATTTGATTTATCGGAAGTTACTCAGAGCACCCCCTTAACGTGGTGCACCGAATAATTGACTTTGAATTGAATTTTGATGTGTGTATATATTTTCAATCGGTCATTAAAAACTAAAACAGTTAAGTTTAACGCCTTACTATGTAGGCCTAATAGAAACATTTATAAAGCCTACCGGCTCTTAATGAACTAACAAAAAAAGCGTGCTGGCTCTTAAGATAGACGCTTGAAAAACGACCCAAATCTGCAGGCGGTTTTAATAAAATTAAATATGGCTGCCGCCATCGGAACAATCCAGCCAGCCGTACATACCAACAAACGCCCATGTGGATATGAATATGCAAAATAACTTTGGCCGCCTGTACGTATACGTATCGGCGCAACGAAGCCAGTCACTTCTCAGAACAAGGCCGGCTATTTTTAGTTAAATTTAGGCCACGATTGTCAAAATATTTACTTTTGCCCAAAAAAGGTAAAAAAATTGCTATAATCTTAGGGAAGCGGGGTAAAAAAATTGTAAGATAAGCAGAGGAAGTTCCCAACCAGGGCGGGTGGGGTACCTCCATTTTTTTGTACTGTATTTCACCTTTTCAAGTCGTGCTTATGTTCGAGCGCATGGCCTCAAAAATTTTTTGAACTGTATGAAAATTAAATAAAAATTGCAAGTTTTTAGAATTTAGCTTCAACTAAATCTGAAACTTTGAGCCGACGTAATGTTTACTACCTAACAAACATTATGGGTTGCTGAACCTCTACCCGCCGATTCGATCCGAAAATTGACCCAACCCGTATTCAAATGTCATGGACACCAAGTTAGTCACTAAAGTTAGCTGCATCATAAAAAGCCTGCACATAAAATATAAAATATAGCAGGTTCGGTAGCAAAACTAAAATGTACAGAGAGAACTGTATAAAACCATTGATGGCTACTGAAAAAAATGATGGAACCGTTTGAAACCGGCGCCATGCCGGTACTGGTTCCAAAATTGCTGCCGGTTCGGTTCCGGTTCCGGTTCCAAAATTGCTGCCGGTTCGGTTCCGGTTCCGGTTCCAGTGGAACCGATCCCATCTCTAATCGTACTTAACAATTAATTAATCCTCTCAACACTTTCGACACTGCCAAACATTATAGTTTACTGGCATACGCAAATGCAGAAGCTTGACAATTACTACTGACAGCACGAGTGGAATGTTCATTGAAAAGTTTGGCCTCAAAGTTATCTCGATTTAGATCGATCGTGCCGGCATTAGTTTTATGAAACGGTTTCGAAGCCTTCACTTGGGTTTGTCTTCGGTTTTTCTTTTCCTTCATGCGCCGGTTTTGAAACCAAATTTTGACCTGTTTCTCACTGAGACCGGTCAAATCCGCTAGGTGGAGTCTGGTATGCTTTGTGATGTATTCGCTGTGTCTGTATTGGGCCTCCAAAATCATCGTTTGACCTTGCAAATAGGTCTGACGCGTGCGTTTCTTGGGATCGCCTAAAACAAGACAAGACAAGGCATACACCACCATGCATACCGCTGCAGTCAACAGGGTCTGATTTCATAAACATTGAATCGCGATTCATTAGTAAGACTGATATAGCCTAGTATAACTTTGCTTTTGTGCAACATTTCCGATGGAAAAATTACGACAGGTTGCCAATTGGCTTACTACTTTGTTCAGTCTAGAGTCCTTATTACTAGTTCTTAATTATTAATAAATATGTTAGTTTATTGTATTAGAGAAGTACTCAATCGACTACATATCTACTAACAAATGAACCGAATAATAACAGTAAATGACTTAGACTGGATAAATCTTTAGTGGTAAAAATTCAACGACAAATATTATTTTAAAACGTTGGCAATCAGTCGTTATATTTTTAAACTGAAGTGTTGCGTTGACTCAAAGTTATAGCGCTTTTTGTAGTTCCAACCAGTGTTAATAATGAATCGCGATTGAATTTGCATGAAACCAAACCCACATGGGTCTTTTGCATTAAAGTTTTTATCAGTAATCGATATGTTCTGCATATTAAAAATGTCGAAAAATCGCAAAAAGTGCACAAAAATTGTCAAGTTAAAATATTTTTGACTTGCTTAGACACATCGGTTACTGATTAATAATTTTTTATGCAATTGACCCATAATCAGTCAAAATCGCTTGCATTTGACCATTAAAGTGGTAGAAAAAAATTTCTGCAATAATATAAAATTTAATTAACAATTTAGTAATACATACTGAAATACCACCGTTAAAATGATCAAACGCAAGTGATTCTGTCTGACTGAAAAAGTGCGAGATCGAAAATGTCGTGTCCACCTTAGGACTCCCAATTTTTGATCTGCACTATAAATAAACTAATACTAAAATTCAAGCTTGCAACGGCTGAAGACAAACCTAAAATATCAATCCTAATTTTATTGAAAATAAAGAGAAAAAAATAAAAATAAAAAAGTTTTTTGTCATTTTGTTTGCTTCACCGTTGTGCTCGAATTTTAGTTTTGTCTGCAGCGGTTACAAGTGTATGACTGGTCCTGCTTGTTACTACTTGTTAATTCGCACATTTAGGATTAAGGGTCTTATCCACAATTGGACTTGATTTAGGTTTAGGCTTAGGTTATCAAATCCAGATTAGAGATGGAACCAGGTCACCGGGTCACAATTTAGTGAGCCGGTTCCATCTCTATTCCAATACTTTCAAACTTGGTCAATTCAAG
This sequence comes from Trissonchulus sp. WLG1_4, assembly GCA_030248245.1. NCBI lineage: Eukaryota > Metazoa > Nematoda > Enoplea > Enoplida > Ironidae > Trissonchulus > Trissonchulus sp. WLG1_4. The sequence goes on along the minus strand of JASANF010012026.1, from coordinate 17,320 downwards.
ATACATAAATAAGAGAAAGCCATAAGCAACAAAATTTCAAGGAACTACGGTTTACGGTTCCAGGCCACGGTGCTTTACTAATTTATTTTTACTACAATAACTATATAATAAATCCAACTAAATTGAATGGGTTACATTGTACATATGTATGATAATAGAATTTTGAATGAAGTCCTGAAAATTACAACACCACGATTTGGGTTAGAAGATGCTGCGGTATTGTAGCTTCTGCAACTTAATGAGTACCTTTTCAACTGAAGAATAAATGGATATATCATTGCTGCTAACGACATTGCGTGATTTATGTATGTATACAACAAAGATTGCTTTATAACAGTGACATTTTATACGTAATGTGTCTGTTAACGTTATTAAGCGTGCTAGTTAAAATCGTTTAGTTATGTGTGAGTTTGGTTTTGGGTTCAGGCGTAAGACTAAGCAACTAATTTTTAACCCCAGTTTAATCCATTTAATCCAATATGCTATGCTTGAATCTCGGACTATCCAGCCTGTTTAATCCCATAAAGTAACCTGCCGTAAGTGTATCGTTTAGTCCTTTCTGAACTTCGAACTAAACTTCAGCATGTCAAAAGCCCAGTGCATATATACTTGCCCTTAAGGACATAGGGACAGGGACATGGACAAATTTCAAATGAATAATGTGAAACAGCGACACAATCATTTTGTTTAATTTTTTCGCACATGAGCTAGTTATTTTGGAATTGCCCGGGGACAAAAACGATAAGGACAAGGGGGGGGGGTGGGGGGGGGGGTATAAGGACAAGTGTTGGTTTTTTGTGTGGGGTGTGTTTTTGGGGGGGTTTGGGGGGTGGTTGTTTGGGGGTTGGTTTGTGGGGTTGTGTGGGGGGGGGGTTTTGAAGAAGGATTTGATGAGGGGGGATCGAACCCCCTCCAGACAGGCTGGGTGGGCGGGTGGGGTGTATCCTTAGTCTTAGCGGGGCCTATCTTACTTCACACAAGAATAAGGACAAGTGTGAACCGGGCTTTAGCCCATCCGGTACGTTACGACTCGGTACCCAGTTCTAAATTAGATTAAATCATCTAAGTAGTAATTAAGCCCAATTTAATTTCTCCCACATCTGCCCATTCAACTTCGCAGGAGGCGCGGGTAGTAAAATGTAAGCCGAACTCGTAAAATCGACTTTACAACCAATTCAACTATAAATCAATGATTGTATAACGAGCACTGATTATAGGGTAAGATAGAGTCGTAAAAGCCTTCATTAGGAATGTATTGGCTCAATTTTGGGACCTGCTAATTGCTAATAAGTATTGATTATGAGAATTTGATGAGTTTAACGCATTCATTATATAGTTAACTGTATTACTGTTTTACAAAATAAGTTGAACTCAATTATATTTATATATATCCTGCTAGCCCTAGTTACATCTAAAGAAAACTATTCCTATAATTATTCTAATTCTATATCTAGTTTATCCTGCAATCTACTATAATACCAAGAGTACATAAGTTGGTGCAACCTAGATATTAAATTCGTGTGATGATTTACAGCTGCCAAGCATGTACTCTTGGTGTGAGTAAATTTACGAGCTACAGTAGTCTCTTCCGAATTCTATTTGGCATCTGCTTTCATTTCGATTAATAATGCATCACCTGCCCACAATAGGTGCTGTCTTACTGTAGATGAATACGGAACAATCTTCTCACATGCTCTATTTAAAGCACTAGGGGGCGTATAAATGCGTATAAATAAAAAAAATGCGGTACTCGGGGGGCGTATATATTTGGAATGTGAACACAGAAATAACTAATCTTTAAATTGCCAACCTATTTTTGGGTTTATATTCTGTCTAAGTTTGTAATGGATGTAAGTTGAAACAAACTTAAATTATGGAACGGAATCAAACGTAAATAGTTGAATTATGTTACGTATACCGGTTAGTGACTAAATACCTGTTAAAGAGTACTACTACATCACTATACTGAGATACCTATTGCAGTAATAAGTATTTAATATCAATAATAGCTATGTAAGATACATTTATTTATTTATATACATACATACGTGAAATGTTTCATAGGTGAGCGGAAAATAAACTAATAGCTGTATAGGTATATATCAGTTCATAAATTACAGTATTTTTGTTCACATGTAAATAGTAATACGCCACAAATAACCTCTATGGAAAAACGAAAATATTTCCTTATTTCTCGCAGTGTGTGAGGGTTTCTTGGCTTACTGTAGAAATATTAGCATTTCATTTTAGACTCTCCAAAACTGTGAGAGGCATGTATTTTCAGTCCGAAATAAGAAGAACCAATAATTTAAGTTTGGTTAATTTTTGAACGTCTCCCCAAAGAGATGTGCGTTCTAGGCTTTTACATAATTTGATGAAATGCAGATGTAAAAATTGCTAAGACATTTGTGTAAATTTATGCCACTGGTTGGGTGTCGGCAAAACATCAAAGGGCGAAGCAAAGTTGTTCAAAATGTTTTATCGTGTCATAATGCCATCACGAAAATGTCATCATTGCCCGCAAATTTGTAGCGGGGTTCGGTTCTACAGGTTCGGGTTCAGCGGCTGATCTTAGAGCGGAATTTAGGGCTTTTTAATGAGCCTACTAAATTTCACATCAACTAGCACTTGATTAAAAACACAATTTTTGCCAAATTCGGCCCTAACTTGCGCTAATTTTAAGCCCATAGCCCCCATAAGTACCTGATTTAAGCTAGAGCAAATAGCAAAAGCTGTAAATGAGTGTATCTCTCCCGCCTGATAGAACTAGGGCGGCTCCCTTTGAAGTTATTTCGTCAATGACCGACGTGAAACGCTACCAATTGTGTCGCAACGAACACGCCAAAGCCATACACCTAACGGGGTGATTTATGATCGATTCAGGAATCAATAAATTGAAGTTGAAGCAGTGACTCAGTGAGCAAATTTGGGTGACGAAAGAGAATATCAAAATGAAAAAAACACAGATGATAGGAATCGAACCAGCGACGGTGAAAATATTCATTTCGGTAGATCGTTTTTTTAAAATTGACATGTTCATACGAATCAGCTAGAAGTAAGCCTCTGAACGATATCTCAAATATAATGATAGCTATTGTACGTACCAAATTTTATGTTATATATACATATTATAGCTATTTTGTCAAAGTTCATGCTGGCTGAGGTTTTAACTAGAAGGCTCAACTTTGACGTAAACAACAGAGGAGCCATTCCTTAACCGGAGTATACCTTTGAATGTTAAAAGAAAGAGGATGCCCCAATTTAGAATAATTAAAAGAAATGAAGGCGCCGGGAATCGCACCCGGGCAGCCTGCTTCGAAGTCAAGCATGCTACCACTACACCTCAGCCCCACAAGTCTCATAGGCCCTAATTCTCATTTACAACATGAATGTCATTCGAAACCTGATAATTAAATGGATTTAAACTTGCCGCGCTGCTTTTCAGTGTTATCAAACGGAATTAACTTAGATTAATTAAAATTAAGCATGTGACATATTTTAACTCATTTTATGTAGTTTAATCCAGTTTGCCATTTTTAAACATTCGACTAAAATAGGTCCAGTCTAATTTGGCAACGGTTTGGGTCCTAAGACAAATTCTATTCTGCTGCTGTGATTAATAGACACACTCATTTCTATAAATTTTTCGCATACAAACGAAATTTGACAAAATCTTGTTCATGCAAAGATGCAACCTACATTATTTAGTATTTTTAATTGAAACAACTAAATTTCATTACAGTTAATTTTTTTTAAAGTAAGAGCTTGACTTTATTCAATTACATATAAATAAGATCATGATCTATTGATTTTACAAAATTTATATAATTAAAACCCAAAATATTGAATAAAGCTGCAATCATACATTTTAGCAAACTAAATTTAGTGAAAGATACAAATGTTGTCAAACTTTAAACAATTTCATCTATATACATATATATTTTCACGAAGATCGTTAATTGTGTCCAGAAACGTTGCAATGGATCTCAAAGAGTATCAATTTTATTTGAAAGCAGTTAAAATCTTATCGTAATACAAAATCATAATGCACTATCTTATCTGTAAACGTAAAGCCCAGAATTATAATCTGAGTTTATTAGCATTGCACATGTCTGAAGGAAGCGCATTAAAAATATCAAAAGTTAAGTTTTAACGTATTACACAGCGTAAGAACTAGTAGGTGAATCATAGGAAAAAATAAATATGATATTTCGTCAGACAAATTTGAAAAAAGATGAAATGAAAATGCAATGAAAATTAAAATAATATATAACTTTTTTAACTCTTGTAGTTTTAGAACTGTATGTACATTATGTATGTCATGTAGCAATTTAATGTACATAATTGCACTACAGTACAGATAAAAATTAACCTCCTATGTTGCTGGCATCAACAGTGGTATCGATATGAGCATCAGCGACACCAAACAAGGTTAAACATGAGTTTGTGTTGAAAGAAAGAGGATGCTCCAGTTTTGAAAGAAAGAAAAAAGAAATGGAGGCGCCGGGAAAGGAACCCGGGTCGCTTGCGTCGACAACTAGAAGGCTAACCAGTACACCACGACCGCAGCCCTCGAGTCTCGTAGGCCCATCTACACCATTTGAAAAACGATTGTTATACTTTAAACTAGACTGTCTGAAAGTCGAGGGCAGCTTGACATATAATAGCTCACCACAGGGCCAATATGTGTTAAGCTACTTATCAGCTGACAAACAGTTACCTACCAGTAGAAAAAACCAACACAAATAATTACTATCCTCAAACTAAAGTCTGACAAGAAATTGCTTAATCGTCAGGGTGAGACGAAACAGGCGGCGTGATTGTTGTGACTGCTTGCTGTACGCTTGATGCCCACAATTCTTTCTTTTCGTAATGAAATTGAGTGTTTCATTTTTATGTATCTCAGGGCCCGTCATTTTTGTGAGAACTAAGTGCCCCTAGCCGTTCGTCTTTTATCTGTCAAGCTGACCTCGGCTTAACCTTAGCACCAGTAATGCCAGTTTGGCGTCATTGCAGCGAATGCCGGCATCATAGGAGGTTAATTTTGATCTGTACTGTGTTAGTTTAATCTGGTAAAGGAATGGAACGTTGGTTAAGTTTGCTAGACATACTTTTGTTAATTCTGCGATTTAACCAGTGAGTGTCTTTCGAAACTAACGGGTCAGTTTCAAACTTTTTTAAAAATATTTGGTTTTAATGGATTGTGATAAAAACACTATAATTAATAAGACCATTATAAGATTAGAACAATGCATTAAAATAAAACTGTACACACGACTAATGAAAATTTAAGTACAATTAGATTATGCAGAAGAATAAACCGTTTAGCTGTTATTTCTGTGGAATCGTGTCAAGTCATCAACATACGCTGAAGTAAGAATACAGTATGTAATAATACCTGAAGCTGAAAGTTCAAACCTGTAATTTTACAAACACTCAAAGGTCCTTTTGTTTGTTTAAATGTATATTTTTATACTCATTGCATTTGAATTCCACAAACGCCCCTTAGCATTCATCAATAGTTATCCAACTTTCTTAAACTCTGAATTCCTAAACTCTTAATTTCCTGTCCTTTTCTATTTGCCGACATTTCTAAACTAATTAACCCTTCATTGTTATTCCAAGTAAAGTCATCTCGTGAAAGAGTACGTGTGAAAATTGTGACTTCTCCTTTCGTTTTATAGCGGCAAGTTTTTCCACCTTCAAAGTTTACGATTCTAATAAAAGTTTAATTTTTATTGGTTTCTATCTCTCTCTATTATATACGTTCGATCTGCCTATGAGAGAATTTTATAACATATATTGCCCAGCCTTTAGTATGGTGTGACAAACACACTTTCTGTCACAATTTAATGTTAAAACTTGATTAAAAGTTAAAAATAGTGATTGTAAATCGTAATTTGTGATTCATCTTTAAAGATTGTGTTTATGAATTTACAACTCTTAAAAAGTTTGTAGGTATGTAACGTGGGCTTATCAAATAGAACTGCTATGTACATAGTTAGCTACATGTGTATTCTAAATCCGAATTTTCAATCAAATCCTTAATTATTGAATAATACACACTTAATTTCATTGTAGAACCAGTCCTTAAAGATACAAAATAGCAGTGTCCATTTTTTTACCGCTTGAACTAGCTATTATTTCAGCTCGGTAAAACTGGTTGAAAATAATGCTGAAAAATGCCATTACAAAACCTCCGGATTAAACGGACTTAACTTATGTAATAAAAGCGCACTGTTTTTTAGCCAGACGAAACCGACTTTACTAATGCTAAATTATGTAGGCGCTAACGCTAAGCGTGCATGTGAAGAAGCCCTTTTAGTCCGATAACTTTCAAAAGCGTTGACTAAAAACTAAACAGCTGGCTTATTTTATCTACTTTATTTTAATATAACATGCATTCCTAAACCCGGGACAAAACTGTTTGATTCGGCAAAGGCAGTGATTGTCGATGCTACATGCTACCTATGCAACTAGGGGCCCATTCCTTTACCGGATTAAAGGGTTAATTTCAATCGGACTAAACGGTTTAAAAATTAAGCGTAAAAATATCATTCTAAAACCTCCGGATTAAACAGACTTAACTTTTAGCGCGCTGCATATCAATTGGACTAAAAGGACTTAACTATGTTCGCTAATGTTAACCGTGCATGTTAAATCGGTTTAGTCCATTTGTCGTTTTGGAATGGGGTCAGACTAAAATTAAGCCGCTGACTCATTTTACCTCGTTTAGTTCGTTTACTCCAATATTTTATTCCTAAACCTCGGGCTAGAATAAGTCCAGTCCGTTTAATCCGGTAAGGAATAGGCCCTAGGTATGTATGTAATGTACGTGAACTATGTACATATGTGAACGTGAACAATGAATGCCAAACTTTACCAACGAATGTAAAGCTATTCTTTTGGTAAAATTGAGCGGGATGTCGAAATTTATGTAGCATTAGTTTCGATTTTAACAGTTATATGTATATGTTACTCATATACATATGTATGGATGTTCAATAAATTAAAAAAATCAAAATTTTAAGTATTGAGTACTGGGTTAAAAAACTCTACATAAACTAAAACTGTAACGAGCTTGTCCAATTTATAATAATATAAGTACGTACTGTGTACCTACATAACTTGTTGATAAGGAAAGATTGAAAATATGTGAAAGATTGTGACAAAGTTAGCAATCACTAAAAATCACATCAATAAATATAACGACATTATATCAGTGCCGAAAGGTATGGGAGCAGTTACATCAAACTACAATAATCTGCTCAAAAACATGCTAAATTGCTGAAATCCTATTCTTGATTCTTCAAACAAATATATACAATATTTTTAACTTTCACTTGTTTGTGATTCTTCTATTTAGCTAAAGTCGAGGTGTATGGGTTCCTTATATAGGTACTCATATAGGTACTTATATCTAATGTATGTATGTACAGTACTGTGCAAAATACATAAGTTACCTGTTCGTCGGTGTAGGACGAGCTTCATCCGTCGCGAAAAGTGACCAAGGTGGGCCAAAAAGCGACGAACAAAATTGATTCTTCAAAAGTGCTCCCAAACACATTTTCAATATAACAAAGTGAGAAATTAAAATTTTTTTGTTCATCACTTTCCGGCCACCGTTCGTCACTTTTCGCGAAGTTTTGTCACTTTTCGCGAAGGATGAAGCTCGGAACATTTGTACGCACAGTACTGTATGTACATACGTTTCGAAGACTCGATTTAGACTCTACTTGATCTAGATTAAGACTCACTACTAAATAAGCATGCTTCATACTAAGCCGAAAACTTGCAGTTTCAAGGTTTTAAGGTTTTAAGTTATAGCAATGCAGTTTTTAGGATTTAAGTTTCAAAGAGTTCGATTCAAGAGCGAGCATTCACTCTTTGGTCCTTAATTTTTACTTTTAAGCGGTTTAATATTAAATCTGGATATGATTATATTTTGTCTTCAAAAAATGTACTTAGCGTACATTTCATCACCAAAAATTATATTTAAGACTCAACAAATCTCAGACGTATTTTTTAAATCATGGTAAAAGACCCACCCTACGTATCGTCTGAGGGAAGGACAGGGGTCTCGCCTGCAAAAAAGAGGAAAAAAGTCTCGTAGCATAGCGAAAATTTGCTGGCGGACTCTTTAGCTTTCATTTAACTTTTGTTTTAGGAAACATATATTTTTTTGTGAAATTTAAACGATTTGCCTAAATTGCGGTCAAAACGCGTCAAAATTGCTGTTTTTCATCCTTTAAGCTTCTAGCGTGAGTAGCTAACTTCGTCTAGCTTCTAGCGGAGAAGGGGCGGGTCAAACTTTTACTGGCTTAGGAAACAGGAGGTGGTACCCAAAAGGGGGGGGGGAAAGGTGTACCCAAATTTTTTAAAGGTAAACCAGGTAAAGTTGTCACTTGTCAACAGGCTAAACATTGTACCAACATTTTTAAATCAAAAAGTGACGTATCACAATACAGAGTTTGAGAACACACACTGTCCGCTTTTGAGTGTTGAATAGAAAGATGAACCCGGGCCGCATGTTTCGAAGTCAAGCATCCTAACCACCACACCACAGCCCCCGAGTCTGATAGGCCCTACATTTCAACAGTTCCTATATTTGTATTTCTCATTTACAACAGGGTCCCCCCTTCGAACATCGTTGCGACCCTGCAACGTTACTCGGTCGATACTCACGCTCCCGGGGCGAACCCGATGCCTCAAGGGCGGAGCACATTCACACGTAGGCCTCCAAGCCTACTTCAGTCACACCACACTCAGGGTTTCCTGGCTCACCCGCAACCACAGGGTTTCTCGATCGACCCAGAACGATTCTCTCCCAAAACCGAGGGTTTTCACCAATTCACCCCTAACCGAAACGACCACACAAGGAAGAGACTACGTACACATTCATACTGCACCATTCACACCACAGCCCCCGAGTCTCATAGGCCCTATTTCTCATTTACAACATGAAAATAAAAAGTCGAAAAACTTTACACAGTTGAAACGAAACTCACAGTGTGAACATAAAGCTATGAAATTTTGGAGTTTGAAGCTTGAAACTGTTGCCTAAACTCTCTTAATAGTGTCAACGCTGTTTCTTAAAACCGTAAAACCTTAAAACTAATGCCTTCGCATGAACTAGGCGTTATTAAGCGCAACTATTGAGCTAAAATCTAATTTATCCAAAACAATTTTGGATGATGCAACATGCACAATTCATTGTCATACATCTTAAAGTAAACCCGGTTCATAATCATCCTTAAAGACACGGGGACAAAAACAAATTTTGGTCAGCAGCTGTGAAATATTTACACAATGATTTGGTATTTTTGTTGGCATATGACTGACCACAACTCGAAAATTACATATCTATACAAAAAATTGTCACAGGCCTAGACAGTTTTCATGGAATTGCATGGGACAAAACGATAGGGACAAATGTCTAAGGACCATATATAGACAGAGTGGGGGGGGGTGGTAAGGGGCGGTATCTACCCCCCTCTGATGAGAGTCAGCACCCTCCTTCCTTCAGACTAGACATTAGACCCGCTCCTTTGATTGTCTTGAAAGTGTACCAAAATTGAGCAAAGATCGAACAGCAAATTTTTTCCGGCGGCAGCCATAAAATTACCCCAAAAATTAGTCAAAAACCGAAAAAGTGCAACATTTTTGCGGCTGTCTCTAGAAATCAAACAAAGCCAGGTCCACCCCTTTCTCGGCCGGTGGTCGGGCACCAACCTTCGCCGATTTATCCCTGCTAAGGACTCATATGAACCGGGCGTTACGATAAGATTTTGCCTGCGCACTCTTACCTAAACTTCTGTACAGTTGCAGTCCGGGGTAGGAGTACCCCCCCAGGCCATGGGTCCAGGGGGATCCGGAAGCGAACCCCACAGCGGACGCGGCGGCTGCCTGGGGGTATCCGCCGTAGGTGTAGAATTCGGGATGAAGGGGGGGTGCCACGCCGGGCACGCTTACGCCATAGCCTGATGTCGCGTAGTCATCGCCGGCTGTGGAGAGACCTGAAACAAGAATGAAGATCTGGGAATTATAATGTAGCTTATATACACACACAAATATAAGTTATATATGGGAGTATAATATACTGATAGATATAAAATAGTTTTACACGAGAAGATTTAAGTGAAAAGATATTTTGGCGATTCTTCTTCTCCTTTTTCCGGCTTCTTTATTTTTCGAAATCTGAATATGTACGACTTTAGAAATCTTACTCAGGAAGCACGTCATCAATACATTTTATGTTATTAATTAAGTCTAATTGTTTCATTTCCCAATATTTGTTTGTTGTATTTTAATAGTTTTTATTTAGTTAGCTCGTTTATGTACACCCAAAAGATTTATCCGAAAAAATTTGGAATCCCTGATATGAAATATTAGTCCAAACTTTGCTTGTTTAAGCCTGTAATAAATTCCAGGAGACACTAAATTGGCAACTTCTTCTAAAAAACGGCTGCTCACAAATTATTGGGTGTCCAATGTGGGTTGACGATTACATAATTTATAGTTCGCCAAAAAAATGTGTAGCAAAATACTGTCATTATGACAAGGTTTTACAAGGGTTACAGAATTTGAAAATCACACCTGTTTCTTTTAGGAAAAATTGAGTTGACCTGCTTATGAAAACTATTACAAAAGCTGAAAAGCTATGTAAAAAAAGAGTATACATATCGAGTAGACTGCCTACAAAATTTAAGCTTACACATATTCTTTTAATAATAACATATATGTTGTCAGTAAAGGGTATTTTAAAATACATAAGAATCATAACAACCGTAAATTTTGCTAAAACCTCACTTTCAAACAACATCTGTCACACACAAAGTTGTGTATTCTTTGAAGACATCAAATCGATCTTTGAAGACATCAAATCGATCTTTGAAGACATCAAATCGAATTGCTATGTAATTAAATGCACAAATTGCTAAACTAATTACCAGCAGTGGAATTGTGTTGCGGTCTGTGAAAGAGGGTTCCAGAGGGGTCATGATTGAAGGGGGTCTGGAAGTTGATCCCCCCCGGGTTGGGGCCACCCCCCGTGGTCTGGGGGGACTGGGGGCTAGAGCTGGATCCGGGTTGGGTCTGGTCGTAGCTGGCTGTCCCAGATTCGCCCGGATTGGCTGCCGTGTCGCCGCCGGGGAGGTTACGGTAGGTCTGGGAGGCGAAGGCCGCCGCAGTGGAGGGTTCAGTGGTGCCATTGAAGAAGGCATCTGAAGCCATTGGGGGACTAGAGTAGTAATTAGTAGGGCTTGCCTTTGAAGATACCTTGTAATGACAGCTTGTAATAGCTCTATACTGCGGGGCCGTCAGAAATTTAGTTGGTCGTAGAGACCTTAGCGCGCTGCAAAAGGGCTCCAGAAAACAGCCGTAAAATGGCGGCCGGCGGCGCAGTCAGTGTAAAACGAGAACTGGCCAATCAGCGCACAGTGGCTACCGTAACCCTGCGCTGATTGGCTGCGGAGAAAACGAATGAAAATGGGATTTTCTCACGGTAATGGCGGCAGACCGGTTCATTTTGAAGCTCATAAGAGAGCTAGAACAATCCTAGGGTGCTTTCGATTACTTAGGAAAGCGAAGTGACACCTGCCTATCGCGTAGATACAGGGCAAAGTTGATATAATGTACTAAAACTTGGCTTGGCGGCAAACTTCAAAGGGTACTGAAAGTTTTCTTTAATCTTAGATTATTGGCCCAAAGTGACTAGACCGTATTGAAAAGCAAAAGTTCGTTAGAGACATGCAAAGTATACTAGGCAAAAAGTTGAGCATAACTTTTGTTAAAATAACCCCCTTATATTTTCCAGTAAATTGTCGCGTACCGATACACACATAGGCAAAGTTTGAGGGAAAAAAGCGACTACTCATCCCTACTTATGCCTCATTTAAGAATTTGATGCGCCTTTGAGAAAAACACTTTTTGTGTTTTGTCAAAAATTTGTGGAGTATGTTTTTGATAGAAGCAGACACAACTGTGAAAACGCATTCAAAATAATTGTACAGTAGACAATTTGATTATTTTGAAATTTGCGTACAGTAAGAAACCAAAACTAAAATACCTATTTATGACATGTATTTAAGATTTTGTTTTGGGACCTATTTTACGCTTTGTTTATAACGGGTATGAACGGGTCCAATTTGGGGGGGTGGTTGTGTGCGGTCGCATAAAAGTCCCGTGACCAGAATATTTTTCAGGTACTCAATGTCGAGTAGAGACTGATACAAGCCGATATTTTTCACGACCTTCTCCAAACTAGTCGGTCCAAACTGCCCAGGCCTGTAGCATAATATCAACAAATCTCGAAAATATTACAGTCTGTAGGAGCATGCATGTGATTTAAAATTTTGTCGAGTGCCACCAAGCCCCAATTATTACTGTATATAAGTTGTGTGAGTGACAAGGCAACTGTCAGCTACGGGTAGTAACCACGAACACGCCAGTCAATCTGATATGAGTTGACACGGGTACGTAATATAGATTTTTTACAATGCTCCGTGCAATGAGTTTTTTGCAGAAGGGTAACGCCCACATAGTGACTTAAGCTTTCACTACATTTGAAAATATAGTTCAGGTACAACATTTCCGCAAAAAAAAAACCGAGTCATCGCGTAGCCAAGTAATCGAGTTCAAAGGCAAACTGTAATGTACAAACAGCAAGTTCGTTTTCTGCATAATTCAAATAGTTTTGAGTTCCGGAGCCAGTTTAAAAAAATGTGATTGACTCGATCAAAGTTGAACCTTTGTATTACACATGCATAGTACTGTAAAAAAATTAATTGGCATGCCGCGCTTAATTTTACCGATACGGTAAAATAATACTTGCTGTGGTCATGTAGAAAAAATTTACGCTCGTCAACAAACGTGCTTGTTTTCAAATACTTTGAAGCTAAAACTAATCTAAAACAAGCCCAATCTGCGGCAAAATCTTCAGTAAGTATAAGGCATGCGTTTTCAAGTAAACTGACCACAGGTCAGTTAAAACCTGTTGTGCAGCTAAAAGACGTTCCCATCAACATTTTTTATTGAAACGATTTAAAGACCTACGCAGATTGATAGGTTTATGCAAAAGTAAGCACGGTTGCAATACACTTAACCAGTTAATGTGATTGTGTATTGTGATAAACAGGTATACATACAGGTGGTAAACATACATTGTGGTAAACAGGTATACATAAATTGGCATTTGTTGGTTCGAATTTACATCACAAGTTTCCATTTAGGAAAAGCTAATAATACCATGTGGTTTATGACTTTACAATTTCTAACACTGTAATACAATCGAGTCGACGAAGTTTATATGAAAGCCAAAGCAGCTAGCTAGGTACTGGTCAAAACTTGTTTTGGTTTATACAACGAAACATTGCAAGTCAATATTATTTGTATGTTCATTTCCATGGTCGTTAGCAATCGATCACAAAAACAAATTGCAGACAGCAGTAGGTAATGTGACAGCAGCTGTCTTACACTGAAACATGAGCTAAACAAATGCACACAAAAACTGTGCTGGCAAATACTGCTGCAAAAGTTTGCTGCAGACGCGTACTTTCGGCAAAGCGTGAACTAAACACGCGCACTGACATTCGAAAGCAAGGAAGCCAGTGTATTCTTTCAAAATCAAAATTAAAGACCTGTTGTGCTGTGGCACAACACTGCAAACTAACAAGTACGGCTTCGATTAGCAACGGTTTATATTGTTTGAGATATTTGCTGACAGACATAAAACAGTAAGCAAGTTTTACAAAAAATATTCTGAAGAATATAGAAAACGCGGCACGAATATACTGTGGAGACTGGAGACACTAGCAAACATTATGTACATAGATGAGGTCAAGGACTAAGGAAAGTGAATAAAATCAATACAACCGTTGCCGACAGATATGACAGGATTATCCAACAGCGATAATTGCGATGGGATGATTTTGCTTAATATTAGGCCAACAAGCCCAACCTGCGGCAAAACCTTCAGTAAGTATTAAGAATAATGTTCAAGTAAGCTGACCAGAGGTCAGCTAAAACCTGTTGTGCAGCAGATAATTATCTTATTGAAAAATGTGTATGCAAAAGTTCAATGCGTTTTTATGCCATCTTACAATAAGTTGTTTATGCAAAAACTGGAAAGAGTTTTAATTATCTAACAACAAATTATGTAGGAATGGGTTGTTTTGATGAGTGAGAAGTGTATTCATTCTTTCATGCCCAAAAATGACTACAGTTCGCAGGAATAATCTTGCCTTTCTTTTGTTATTTTGTTTCTCTTTTCTGCAGAATAAATGAAGTTATTTTGTAATTTTATGAAAAAATAACATAAGATGCTGCCAACAAAATTATCTGGTCAAATGTTGGTACTATCAGCAATGTGACACACGCGCACTATGTGACACATATGAACTAAACAAACGCACATTGACATTTTTCCAGCTTACAGTGTAACTTTTGCACTAGACAATGATGTGACACTCGCGCAGTAGCTCTAATATGCAAAGCAAACTAACGCACAGACGTACATTGTACTACAAGACCAGTGTATTCCGCCAGAAATCAAAATTAGAGACCTGTTGTGCTGTGGCACAACAGGAAAAATAAAATGTTAAAACGTCAACTGAAAAGTTAGGGTCAAATTCCAACTTTAACTTTAACTTCAATTAAAAAAACACCCTCACTTTAATATTAAATTAATGTAATAAAGTTATAAGAAAATCATTGATTTTAGGCTTACTTTAACATAAATTAACGCCTGAGCCTTACTTTAACTATAACTTTAAATGAAAATGGTTTATATTTTTTGGTCTACTTAATATTTTTTAAAATTGCCTGCAATATTTTGCCCACTACCTACTAAGTAAAACAGTGCCCTTTGTTTTGCAAATTCTCAATGGAAAAGTTCTCTTGAGTGAGCGCGGTTTATGAAGACATTATGTATACTCATTTATCTGATTTTGAATTAGCACTTAATAAAGCCATATTAAGATTGCACAGCACAAACTATCAGCAATCGTTCGGTAAAAGTCAAAATTTGACAGCAAGCACTGTGAATGCTGCATATAGCTTGTAAATAAACATTACTTCTACTTATATACTGCCTACTTACTGACAGTTACCGAACAACGCAGAGGAAGCGATTGAAAGTTTATATCGATTATCGAGGATTATATGTCACTATAACGCATATAATGTACATATATACACTATCCAGTACACACGCACACATAATACACGTTATCATACTGCGCTGCAATTTGACAGCCTGCTTAGCTGTGCAGTCGCGATATGCATTGCACACAGATCTAGGCAATTCCTCCGTTACAGAGGTTGTCTTAATATTGTGTATACGCGGCGGCTGAGGCCGCCGCGTGAAAACACTAGTGCCGTAAGTTTTGAAACATTTGTTTTAAATACTTTGCAGATAAAACTAAAGCAATAGTTTTAACTATCTGCAACTAAAACTAATCTTAACCGTTTGTTTTAACAAATCTGCAGCTAAAACTAATCTCAAACACGTAGACTCCTAAAAGGAGTAAGAACCCTTTGTATAGAGTTATATTTTATTTGACAAATGAAGAAAAAACCCACGAAATTCAAATACACAGGTAACAGAAGTACTGAGAATCAAACCAACTACCTAGCCACAGTTTACGCCAACAGTGATACTGACCACTGCACCACTCACAGTTCACGAAAAGTTACTTTAACTTAGCCAGAATTAGAAAAAAGGCATTTAAGGGGGTAATGTCGTTTTCGTGGTTTTTGACATTTCAGTGTAATTTTTGCGCCCACAGAAATCAAGCTAAAAACGGACTACGGCTTCGAAACTTTAACCACATTATCTTTAGGAAAATATCCCCACCCGTTTTTTTTCCTTTTCTAAAAATAGTTTGTAGAGTCGGTGTTATGGGCTTTTGAAAATTTTAGAGAAAAGTCAAATTACGTGATTTTTGCACAAAAATGTCATTTTCTCAACGTAGAAACGACTTATCAACTATATCAGAAAAACGGGTGGGGATATTATGTCAGTTCATAACTGCAAAAAGTTTAGTAGTTGTTGGCTGATCTTGAGTTTCATAACTGTGGCGCAAAAATTAGTCAAAAAACAAAAAGGGGTGTATTCAAATGATTGCAGCAGTAAAATTGCAAAAGATAATCTGCTTTTAAATATAGGTTTTTTAAAGCTAGAAGGTGTAAAAAAATGTAAAAAAGACCGCTCTAGTTTTTGTTGAGGTTACCTAAAAACGCAATTACCCCCTTAATTAAAATATTCACAATTTTGATTTCAAATAAAAAAACCCTTGTTCAGTACATATTAATGTGTACCATATATTCATTCTTGTATAATAAATAGAGATAAAGTTTGCCTAAATGTATGCTTTTTGTGAAGTTTCAAATGTTATCGAGATCTTATATTGGATGCTAATTGGCTGTGACTGAATGCCAACAGTAGTATAGGTGGAAGCAGTACGACCCGGTTTGGGAGGGGGTTGGTTGAGGATTTCAGGATTTTTCCCTATGTTTAACGTGTATTTGGCTCCGCCCAGTCGCTTATAATCCCCCGAAATCCTCCGTGTGGAGCTTGGGTGGGTGTTTCAGGAGTCAAACAAACCAGTTTTCAAGTATTAAACTAAATTCCGGTTTTAATTATTAAACTAATTTTTTTATGCAAATTTTTAAATTCATAATTTTTAATGTTTAGAAAACTTTTAATTTCATACAATTTTTTAATTTTCTATTTTTTCATTTGAACATATTTTTTAAGTTCACGCGAATATTTAATTTCATATATTTTTGATTTAATTCTTTCAATTTTATATCAGTACTAATTTTAACTGTTTGATAATTTTTTAGTAACGTTTTTTGTGAATTACGTAATGTGTGGTTTAGCAATATACACGTGTGTGCCCGCAGGCGTTTTTTTACAACAGATGCCAACTAGTGGCGGAAAACTAGTTAGGTGGCTTACGGTAGTTTACGTAAGATAGCTTGTAACTTAGCTGTTATAGGTCCGATCAAGACAATCAATACGGCATTGTGTAGCTTATACTTTGGGCTACGGGGGCATATAAAAAACTAAATTCCACAACTATTTTTCGGGCAAGTATGGCAGGTTTAGTGTACCTAACAGTATTTTTTTGGGTAAAGAGACACCGCACATTTTACGGGCATGGACAATTACTTAGCCGTTATACGACCTAGCTAGTCCAGCAATATATAATTGTGTAGCTTATCTCCCGTGCTACAAGTTGACATAAAAATCTAGGCTAAACTTCTACGTTAACGGCAAGTATACCCAATTTTGTAAACCTAATGGAAGTTTTTGGCT
>JASANF010012025.1:0-70428 GCA_030248245.1 Trissonchulus sp. WLG1_4 | reverse complement strand
GTACTGTATATATTTTACATATGGTTTGTACGCTCCAATGACTTCATAAATGACAAAATAATATGAATTTGAAGATATAAGTCATACAGAGGAGATTACCTGATAGATCTGATCGCTTTTGTACTGTTTTCTGTCGTCTACTGTAAAGTCGCATGTGTGCACCCACACAAAACTATCTAACTTTTCCTCCAATCTTAAGGTGGCGCTCCAAACAACTGACTTATTGGGCAATAAACTCTTCAGACATGTTTTTAGGCCTTCGGGTTTGAAAACATGTTGTTCAGCAATGAATTAGGTTTCATTTGATAAACATAACGTGTGAATTTGTTGAGTTAATTTTTTTACCTGAATTTTGATGTGGAAAAATCAGCAAATGGTTTCCCGAAGCGGTTTGTAAATGGCTTTTGTTATACGTTGAGCAAAATTGACAAAAAATACTCTATGATTCAAAGTACATAATTTTTCGTTAGCTACTTTTTGGCTTAGTCTTTTTATCTCTTTTTGGATTTTTGGCACTCGTACACGTGAATATGTGCCCCTTATTTCATACCAGGACAGTATACTGTTTTAGATGTCCGGAAGGAGGTGACAGCGACCTTTACGATGTGTGTTTTGTCGACGTATTGGATCTGACAAAGCATGCTCTGACAATGACTTGCAAAGACTTCGCAGAAGATGTGCTGGCTGGCTCTGATACTGCGTCTGAA
This sequence comes from Trissonchulus sp. WLG1_4, assembly GCA_030248245.1. Lineage (NCBI taxonomy): Eukaryota > Metazoa > Nematoda > Enoplea > Enoplida > Ironidae > Trissonchulus > Trissonchulus sp. WLG1_4. The sequence goes on along the minus strand of JASANF010012025.1, from coordinate 69,721 downwards.
CCGGGAGCTGCTTATGATGCTGATGCTGATTATTACTATGCGCCAGAATAGATAAGGCAAATTGAAGCACGGACTTACATTGTTTAAATTTTCGTTTGATTAAAAAATTTTGGAGTTTGGAAATCAATAATGCTTCACATTGTTTTTCCTTAAAAATACCTGTTTTAATTTAAAGTTGACTTCCGCTACGCTCAAAGCAAGACATTTCTATTGAGGTTGAATTAACAAAAATGTCAAACACAAAAATGTATGTGTATAATTGTGAATTAGGTACCATAGCAGGCCTCCAATTCACATTTGATTTTTTCCTGTTGGGCCACAGCCCAACAGGTTTTCAAGTGTAAGTTATAGCACGATGTAGAGTGCACTCAGCTATGTATACGCACTGTTACGTGAAGCGCCAAGTGCGTGAAAGAGTGCGCGCAACGCACTAGCTTATGCACGCGGGCTTCACGTGCCAGTGCGAATAGTTGCTGAGTGCGTACTACAAAGGATTATAACGTTCTTATAATATGCCTGTCTTGAAATATACAGTGCAATAAGTCAATTCCCAAAATACACGCCTACAGCAGTGCAATAACTAATGCACGATGTGAATCTAGTAGCGCGCACTTAGTTATTGGCGTCAGTTATTGCACTGTTTTTTCAATACAGCTATGATATAATTTTGATTTTGGCATCGTAACACAGTGCTAGCGTTAAAGTTTTTATGTGCGGGGTGTGTTTTACACGTCTTCATCCGTAGGTTTGCATTTGTCACCACCAAATGCCTTGTATTTTCACCGACTCGTGTTCTTTCATTAGATGTTCAGCTGTAGGCGAAAATGCAAAAGTCAAGACAAAAGAATGATGCACTGAGAATGAAGCAGTCACCCCATGATTAAAAACCAAACACACTAACCAGAAACCACTCAACCACTCAAATTTCTGAAATTTTGTGTTTTTACATCAAGTAAAACTCAATTACAGTACAGTGTTGCCTGCTTCAAAAGTGATACAAAAACAAACCAAGTTAAAACTAAAATTTTCCTGAGTAAAAATGGCTGCAGAGTGCAAAGTACAACGTGCAAAGTGCAAAGATTTAACCTTTTGACTGAAATTTTGCAGTTTTATTGGCTGCAAAATTATACTATTTTTATAAAAACTGAACCCGGTTATGTCAATTTTAACTGACCCAACAGGTTTACAATGGCCTCTGGCCAATGTACTTGAAAGTGTATGCTTTATACTTACTAAAGCTTTTGCCGCAGATTGGGTTTGTTTTCATCTATTCTGGATCCTGTCCGGTAATTGATTGTGGAGTAAAATTCAGCCACGTCATAGGTGTGTTTATCAATTTCTCCCAACTCCGCAATTCAAATTCCGGCTGTTCAAACTTTATTATTGCAACACTTTTTCACCATTCAAGAAGATTTACAACAATTAAGTTTCAACCTAAAATGTTGTATACAAATATTTTTAGCATAAATATATAGTTTATATAAATATAAAGCATAAATATACAGCAAACTGATAATAGAACATAATGTATATTTGTGCAACAGTTTATTTTTGTCTAAGTTAAGACAAGGAGGAGTTAGAGGGAAATGGGGAGGGAGAGGGGAGTTGGCGTGTAGATAACTGGTCAACTCTTAACTATCATTTTTACTACTACTGGTAAATATTATTTGTGAAGTGGGTAATTTTTGTCTACTGAGGTAGTTATAGTGTTAGTATTGGGATAAGTTATTGGTGTTATGCTGCAAATCACGGGGCTCTTGGAATTAGGCCTTGACGGCGAAGGCCGTAGGGCAGAAATGACCGAGCGCCCGAGCCCTAGTGGGATGCAGAATAATGGTTGCCAACCGGGGCAAACCACTCTAAGTCGCTCACAAATTCGCCCTACCTAGTTCCGGGGTCACACTCGGAATCACCCCTATAGCTACAAGGCCCTCCAACCCTACGTGGGTCCAACAATAACGCGAACAAGTATTAAAATTTAGACATATTTATTAAAGAAAATAATAATTTTATTATCACGACATAACAAACAAATAACAAAAAACAAGGAGAAAACAAATAAAACCTAATTCAAAATATCCCCTAAACTTAAGGGGACCTAACCCTAGTTCTCAACAGTACTAAATACCTAGCCCCTATTCAAGCGCACCTTCGCGAAATTCGATGACAGTGGCAGGCCAAGCCACACATGAGTAGAATCCAAATTTTGGTTTTAGGCCGAATCAGACTCAGGCCAGCTCCCCCGTTCTGAAACAATTAATAATTTTTAAAAATAATTTAAATATTAAGTTTAAATGGTAAATTTGAACGCTGCATGCAGGATATGTGGAGAAATTTCGAAATGTTGCAATATATTTCTATTTATGCGACACGTCATCATTTAGGCGCAAGCCAGCACAGATAAGCGAAAAGTATCTGGCAGCCTTTTTATTATCTCGAAAATGCCCAGGCACAACGCAGAGCGCTAATCTGCTCACAAATTTTTATATTTTGGAAACTCAAAAATATAATTTTGACGTTTTAGGAGCGGGAAAATCCGCCTCAGGTGAGGGGTAGCCCTAATTGTACAACATTGGAGAAGGGGAAGACAAATGTTGAAACACATAGCACAAATGGATATAACGGAACAACGAAATTAGTGAAATTAGTGATTAAATTTAGTAAGTAATTGCGACTTCTTCGAGACCGTACACCTGGTACGCAGGCGTCTCATTGGCGAAACTACCTCTAGGTGTATGCTTTTGAATTTTTTGAAAAAACAATAGAAAGTTTGAAATATAGTTTCGTCGCCAGTCACCTATTAGTACCAGTGTATATTACATAATAAGATTAAAGGATTATAGTTCATAATAAACAGACTTTAACGATACATAACGTAAACGTTCAGGAGTGCCAGTATTTCTTATGCATACCTAACTTAGTATACATGGCGATAAAGAATGCTCTTAAGCGTCTTTTGCTATATCCCTTAACCCTTTGACTCGCATTGGGAACCTCAGGTACCACACATGGTGGATGCCGTAAAAGAGGCTATAAATCTTGGCTAGCTTATTCTAGTCAACTGATCTTCGACTTGTTTTTTCAGAAATCGCAGATCTTTGCATTTATGGGCCCAATTTTAGTCCTGCTGCCATACAACAAAACCTATGCTTGATTAAGCACTGTGAAAATTTGACTTTTTTTCATCGCAAAAGTAGTATTTTCTTTCCAGCCTCATTATGATATTTGATCGCAACTCTGGCAGTCTGCTTTTTGTGCATCAGATAGAGCGGAAATTGTAGTTTATTTTTAGCTGTCAACTATGATAGGCGCACGGTTGCTGTGTTAATACTCTAGGGTGAGGTACATATTATGCCTGAGCGATGGCGCAAAATTTGCACAAACTTTCATCTTTGAGCGCTTATAACACAAAAACGGTGCGTCCTAGACCCTTAGTCGACTGATTATGTTTTGTTTACCATTAAATTGTCTATCGAATGGTGGTTTCGCCAGCTCTCTACGACGCACATAGCTCGAGCAATGGCCATAAAACTGGAAGGTGTCAAAGTTTGGCTGCCTAGATAGAGAACCTCTGGTCGTCAAAGGGTTAACCAGTGTATCGTGAATTGCCGATTTGGCAGAAATTTCGGTATAGTTCAACTTTTTTAGTAAATTCTGCTTCAAATTGCTTATTTTTGAGCTTTTGGACCCACAATTTTACTTATCAGTTTTTCCTATAACCAGTGTATCGTGAATTGCCGATTTGGCAGAAATTTCGGTATAGTTCAACTTTTTTAGTAAATTCTGCTTCAATTTGCTTATTTTTGAGCTTTTGGACCCACAATTTTACTTATCAGTTTTTCCTATAACCCTTTGACTCGCATTGGGAACCTCAGGTACCACACATGGTGGATGCCATAAAAGAGGCTATAAATCTTGGCTAGCTTATTCTAGTCAACTGATCTTCGACTTGTTTTTTCAGAAATCGCAGATCTTTGCATCTTATGCATCTTTGCATTATCTTAGAAGTTTGTTCAATTAATAGTTGAAATATAAATCTTTTAATTTAAATATAGTTATAGCTGAAGTAACCTCCAACATTTTTGCAGTAAAATTAGTTTATAAACACTAATTAGTTAATGATTAGTTAAAATTGAAGTTAAACTTAGAGGTGATAATTCAGCAATTAGGGATAACTGACATTTTATCAACGAAAATACCCAATCTATACATTTAAGCTAACATATGATATAATCACATCCACATTTAAGCCGTAAAAAAAGTTGTAGCAAGAAATTATCGCCACTAGAATAACACTAATTAAGGAATATGTTCTTGGCACAATATTAAAGTGCTATGGATGTTCTTTCAATATATGAATAACACTGTAACATAACAGAGCCCAGGGTATTATTTATACCCTTAAAGTCTGAAGCTGATTTAAAGTGTCCGTAAATTGCTGCAAACGTTCTAGATGTGCCTACTACGCAGGAGAAAAAATTGTGCAGAAGCTAGAGACCGTGATCAAACCTGAACTATTGAGTGACTGCAGAGCCTTTTTGGTGGAAAAATTTGAAGATTGTAACTTCAAACCTTTCAGCAAAACTAAAAGGTATCTTATGCTGCCACTGGTTATAATGTTTGACTATATTTTGATTGTTTTTTGCGTATTTGTACTACTTTATTGTAGTGTACGCTCTTGCAATTATTTCTGGTTAAATAAAAATAAGGTTTTAATTTTAAATTTTTATTTTTATTTTTTACGCATTTTTATGCAATACGCCAAAGAGCAGAGCAAGCTTTAAGAAACTCATTTTACATATGAAATACTCAATTATTCAAATTGTGAACGGTACACCTATTATAGGTTTGGCGCTATCGCGCCAAACCTGATACAATATTTTTTGTTTACGTTTACCACGTTAGAGAAAATATTGTTCATAAGCTACATATGTAGAGACTGTGACCAAACCTGAAGTATTCACAGTGCGTCTAGTTTAGACTTGTTCGACCATTCCCTGTGATGACGTAATTAACAGATTAACAACAGGTTTGTACATTTTTTGTGACTGTTGTTCTAGCTGCCCGGAAGGAGGTGACACTGCCATTTACGATGAGTGTTTTGACGATGCAGTAGATGAGACTAAGCATGCTCTGATGGTGACTTGCAAAGACTTTGCAGAAGATGTGTTGGCTGGTTCTGATGTTGATGAGAATTTTCATGAAGTTGAAAAAATAATAAAATAAGTTGCGAAGAAAAAATAAAGGACGAATCCATTTTTTAAATTTTCATTCTAATATATTTACATTTACAGAGTACAGGAAATACAATCAACAATGTTGCAGCATTTTAATTCGTTGATAATAGTTCTAGCTTTACACTTAATAGAGCCCAGGCTAAAAGAAAGACTATCTTCAACGAGGTAAAAAACATTGGTCGGCAACAGGCCACTCTACACTTTACGGTTTTTATAATCTTACCGCTGTATATGCATTTGCATGATCACAAAAAATACTAAATCGATGCAATAATTTCCATATCGCCATGCCTTGACTGTATTGACAGGTTGAGAGTTAAAAGTTACGTTACGTCACGTTTAGTTCCACGCTACTCTTTAATTAAGAACTAATTAATAAGTTAATTAGGTGAAACAATCAAAAAACACCGCACAAAGAGTATGTAAAACTTATCACACTTGGTAATTGAAGCAGTTGTATATTTAACTCATTTTTAATTTTACAGCTTGTTTTTACATCACACTTGGTAACTGAAGCAGTTGTATATTTAACTCATTTTTAATTTTACAGCTTGTTTTTACAGCTTGTTTTTACAGCTTGTTTGAGAAGGCTATATAAGCTGCTGAACTTAGAAAAATCCCGCAAATAAATGCCAGTCTTCACGGCGTGAAGTGGTTTTTACTGTATGAGTGGGGAAAGGGTCAATACGGCTCTACAGTGCGATTGAACGGTTATCCCTGGAAGAGTACGGTCTGAGTGATTTAGTGGTCTAAAATTTAACAACACATAATTGCACCATTGAGAAAATAAAACATGCGACTTCGTTACGAAAAGAATAGATTTTGACTATCAAGAACTTTTTCCGGCCGCTAATGTGCAATGTGTTTCCAACGCTTTCAAACTGGCTAACAAAGAAATGTTATAGTTTTCCCATTGCTGTTGTGTTCCTTTGTAAGCGCGAATATTTACCTTTGTTTCTGTAGCCTAGTCTGGCCCACAGCTGCTTAATTGAACCATATGATCTGCATTTGATGCGAAAACATCGTGTACTAGCTGGGTATACTACCGAGCTGCAAACCAAAAGTCTGTCAATTTAGACTAAGTGTACCGAGCTGCAAGCCGAGGATACCGACCTGCAAGCCATACGTACCGACCTGCAAGCCAGGTTTCCCGAGCTGAAAGCCTTCTGTTAACTTACTACATTTCATTACACTGTTATATACAATTACTATGTTATTAACACTTATTATTTTCACAAATTCATAGACAAATCCCGGTTGCGCATTGCTATCAAAAATAACGAGTGATTTCCCCTGTATAGTGTTACCAAAAATAGCGTCATCAAACCCTTGATTCATACTAACGAACCAACTGACATAAGTAAAAACAAAGGATAAAGTGGAGAATCAGTCGATCAAAACCAACAAACTCGTTTACTGACTGAGTACTGAGTTGAAAGATTTTAAGACTTTTATGAGATGCTGCTCGACTGATTACGACTGAGTGGTGTGATTGTTTCTACAAAGGAAAGATAAAGATGGATAAGTTTATTTATTTTTTGGTTCTAAAAATGTTTTGCGAGTTTTCATGAATTGGTTTTTTAACTAAAATTAGTTTTTCGTGTAGAGCACGTATTGTTGCTGTAGCGACTACTAGAACTGACATAGCGCAGGGCTAACACAATTTGACTTTGTGTTTTGTTTGGAATAGTCATGTCAGTCTAATTAGAGTATTGTTCATTGGAAGGACAGACGGACACAGCAACCTAACTTGTGTAACAATAATGCAATAAGTAGTAAACTGGACGCCTTCACTGGTTGTCGGTTGTAGGGACGAAACGGATGCTGTGTGAATGTACAGTTTGGCTGCCATGTTTGTAGACCGTAGCTGTAGGGATGTGAACTTGCTCAAGCTAGTAGGATCACGAATGCGTACGATTTAAGCCAAGGCTATGTAAAGTTGAGACCATGTGTAGCCTTAGCACCGGCTAAGTTTAGAAATCCCAATCGTAGCTACTACGTTCATTTAAATTTTATGTATTCTAGTCTACAAAATTTTAAAAACTGAACACTGACTTGATGGATAAACAAATTTAACATAAATTTGGAATATCAAGCGACCGGCACAGACAACCTATGCCGGTAATGGAACACAAAAGTCGTAGCTACGTGGAAAAAGACAAGAGTGATGACGACGCACAGTAAATTTACAAAAACGCGAAAGTTAGCGAGAGTGGAGACAAAAGATGATGGATATTCTGGATACGTTAAGTTTAAATTTAAATTGATTCATTCCAATTTTCCCAGTTGTCTTAAGATACTTAAATTAGCTGACAGAATAATTTTAAGTAGAAGTTGATAATTTTGGTACCAGTGCCTTAATGAACTGCAGATTAAAGTGTAAGGTCTTCCTTAGATAAAATGTAAGCAGAGTGACACTAAAACAATCAAATATGTATTTGAGTACGTTGCAGATGCTCTGTTTTTGTCTGTTCAACGTTAAATGTTTGTGTTCTATAGGTACAATTTAAAAAACACAGCAATAGAAGTCTGAAGGTCGTTCACAAAACATTATAGTTTGTCATAGACACTGTTTCATTCTGATATTCTTGTATGCTTCTTTACCTTATAAAACAGGTTTAACTTGTCAGTCACTAAAACTATAGCGAGTAACAAAACCGCCATAAACCATCAAATTTCTCTGCCTATTGTTATCTGTTAATTTAAGAATAACTATCATCTACTACCTACACTAACAGTTATCATCTACTACCTGCACTAACAGTTCAAAAAATACCGAAACCAAAACCCTTTTTTCATAATTTTACAAGCAAACAATAATGTAAGCTATATTGGCAGTGTAACAGCCACTGAAAAATAATGACGAGAATTTAAGCGAATAAGAATACACTGCACGTTATTAACTGAAGAACTAGTAACCATAAGAACAAAAACCGAGGCTTAACCCTATCATGCCCAAAGGATCATGGGAGATACTCCACGATGAACTATCATATCTAGGGCTATGCAACTTGACTAGTCTATTCTAGTGACAAGATCTTTTAGCTGTTTTTATGGGGAATTGTAGGTCTTCGCATTTGGCCGGCAATTTTTAGTCCTACTGCCACACAGCGAAGCCTATGCTCATTTAAGCAATGTGCAAATTTGACTTTTTTTCATCGCAAAAGTAGTATTTTCTTTGAGGCCACATTACGAAATCTAAATGCAGCTCCGGCAGTCTGCTTTATGTGCATCAGATACAGCGGATAATGTAGTTTGTTTCTAGCATTCAACTACGGCAGGCGCACAGTTTCTGTGTTCATACCCTAGGATGAGGTACATATTATGCCTGAGCGATGGCGCAAATTTTTAAAAATTCTCAACTTTGAGCGCTTATAACGCAAAAACGGTGCGTCCTAAACCCTTAATCGACTGATTATGTTTTGTTCACCATTAATTTTTCTATCGAATGGTGGTTTCACGATCTCTCTACGACGCACGTAGCTTGAGTAATGTCCAAAAAACTAGAAGGTGTCAGAATGAGGCTGTCTAGGCAGTGATACTCTGGGCATTAAAGGGTTAATTAATTTTCAATTTGCATACAGGATTAAATGAACGTGTGGCTACTTTACGTAATTACTAAGTCCTATTAATTAGTGTATGTGTATTGTGTACCTACCTATATGTGTATTGTTGCTGGAATAAGGTTCGATTGGGTACATCCCAACGGGGGTTGGGGGCTAACTGGATCACCTGGCTTTGCACTTGCGGGTATCGTGTTGGCAGATTGAGCGGGGGCTTGCACTTGCGCGTGACAACTACTTGACCGGGGTCAGGACTGATTACTGCACAAATGCAACGGCTACTGGTGCCATTGACTATGACTTTCCAACAAGTGCAATATGATGACCACTATAACTACGATTTAGACTGTCACGTACTACAGCAACACTTACGGCAAGAAATACAACAACAACATTGGCAAATACGACGCTACAAACTATTGTAAAAAACCTACAACAGCTTAAACGACAATTATCAACGACACGACTGATATATACCTCCATCCTACATAAACTAGAAAGAACAACAGAGACCATTTACATACTAGTACAACTACTGATACAAATTTACAACCACTGTACTGCAAGAATCTCTACTACTATTAACAATGCACTACTGTAATTACTGCGGCGCAACTGTAGCTGCGATGATAACTGCTGCTAATTTGCACAACATTCAAACATTCCTGCAACAACAACAACACTGGTCGCACTATAAATGGCACTAGATTGGCTGTCGGGAAACCAGTAGACTTAGGCTCGATTCACACTTGAGGCCGATGTCCGTTCAGCCTGCAGATTGACGTCACTAGCAGCCTAGTGCAGTGCATCAGCCAGCGCCTGTGACGTCATTATTCGTCATTTAGTCGGCTGAACGGACATACGGCTGTAAGTATGAATTGAGCCTAATCCTGTTATGTGCATGCACAATAGAACATCTCTTGACATCCTTAGCACTTTAGCAGTACAACACTCAAAAAATCTTCAGTGCTCTCAAAAGTCACGCCAATGCAACCAAGACGAATGGATGGGACATCAACTATGGCACTTCTAAATCAGAAATCAACATAAAAATCAATGAAAATCGCCGGAACACCTGGCCCTCTACAACTTTAGTAGGTATATAACAACACGCAGCCTGGAGAAGGCGATGTTCAGGGCCGACGGGATACAATTAGCACGATTTCGGAGTGGCAACACACCGGACCTAATTAGTGTCAAGAAAAAGATCGACCCCGTTTTCGAGGCTGAATGTAGAATCTGCGGGGAGACGAGGAAATTAATATTCAGGTACTCTGTGAATGCCAAGGTCTTGTTAGAGAAAGAATAGACACGTTTTGGAAGAGGGGGAGCAAACGACAACTGAATGGATCATAAATAACCCTTTCAGCAGCCTCACGCTGCTCAGGACCCTCAGGCATGCGCAGTAGCAGCAGCAACAGTCACAACACCAAAAACAACAGCAACAACAAGTTGACCCGTTGAAAAAACATACACGTGTGTGAGAGGTTGATCAAGAAGGCAGGAATCGAGTGACCTGGGGTAGCGCCGCCATACAACAACAACAACAACGGCCGATCCTGCCATTGGAGGCCCTGGTCAACACGACCATAAATGAATAGAGGAAGACAATTTTCTTAATAGAACAAGCACGTCATGCTAAACACGACAATATAGACAGAAGTCTGATGTACGTTTTGAATTGTAGCATACTCGACCAAATGCCAACTCATTTAGTAAGAAGACAACACCAAAAATGAAGAATTGAAGCAAAATGCTTGGGCCAACGCGAGCTAGATACATTTTTAGGCAAAGGGCAACACATCAAAACTTAAACTTGAAGCAACGCTTGATACAAAAATAACGTGAACATCAAACCGAACAAGCCAGTAAGGTTTTTGAAAGGCCATGATACAGAAAAGCACAACTACTACACACCTTCTAAAAAGACTTTTACAACTCGAAAGAGCTGGCATGCCGGCATGGTATCTCCAAACTGATGATGCAGAAGTCTGACTGAACTCCCACGAAAATGTGTACAAGTTTAACAAGTTAAAGACCGGGCGTCAAGCTTAATATTGCGTTTACAAAGTAACAGTGATTTATTGAACACAACAATAGCGGCTGGAAGAACTGAACGAAGAAAATGTTGCTCATCAAATTGGATAAGAACTTTGATCTACAGCTTTGATTTTGAAAGCAACGTGTCAATGAATAAGAAGACCAAACAACCTACTGCCGTTTGTCCGGTTGGAGTGACAAAGTTGGTTCCATAAACTGAGGCTTGATCATGAGATATTATAAGTCTTAGTGTCAATGCTAAGACAAGAAGAAACACAGGTGTGACACAGCGGCTACAGAACACGGTCGACAGGATACAAATGCTTAGAACGAGAAAGCATGGCGGTAATTCGAAGGCGGTACAGGAAAATCAAATTTGTTAAGTTTACGAAATTGATCATCTGTATCCAAAATCAGAAAAAATTTACTCCAACAACACCTTGTGATCAACAATTGAGCGATCAAGCAGAGTTGGGACTAGAAAGTTACTGCAAGACTGACGACAACAATTGTAATGGAAATTGGAAATGTGAAGAACTAAATAAAATATTGAAAAAACTACAGTCAGCCAAAACTACATTCGCGCCCTCCCTATAATCAAAAAGCAAAATAACCAAGAAGAACAGGAGTTGCAAAAAACAAAAGTAGTAGAGGCATCAAGTCCTTACAACTCACAAGTGCAAAGAACAACGGCATAGCATAACGGCATGACGGCAAAATAAAATTGCCAGAGGTAATAATGATAATAAACACAAAGTCATTGCAGTTTATAAGTAATTTAAACTAAAGCCTGTACTGGAGAAGACTACCAAGTACCTGATCGATGGTACAACTCACTACGCAACAGCTATGTCACAAATGCCGGATGACGAAGGTTTTTGTTATAACGTCTTGAAAAACAATTGGGGAAAACCTCTCAATAATTAAGGCGCGTACAAAACATGAAATCGAAAAGTCGTCATGTGAAAAGTAGCGAAACTAAAGAAAATTACTTAATATTATGAAAAAGTGCACAAAACAAGAACAAAATTGATCAATATGAAAATTTGAAGAAAGTTCGATATCGTCAGCCATAATATTTTGCTCAGTTACAACGACCATTCTACGCACTGCGAAAAGTATGTATTCTTATACATACGCCCAATAACTCCAACTTGAATTTATGTAGTAATTTTGTATTTTATTTTTAACTTATAGTAAATGATATACTATGTTTCACACAAAAACTTCACCACACATTAAACCTTGATTTGTGATGTCCTTGGGTAATCAACCCCATACACACAATCAAGCTCTATCCATATGCCAGGTTAAGAGGGTAAGATTGCCCTAACCAACAGTGGCGGATAGTAACAAAAAAAAAAAAAAAGGATAAAGTGAAGACAAGAACTTTCTTTGGCACTAGTGAAATAATTTTGCCTCATATTTACATAGGTTGTAAATTATTGAGACGGTAGTCTTTTGACATTCTAGTTGTATTGTTATTGACCCTGCCCTATGAACTTTGCATATACAATTTATTTATTTAAAGTTAAACATAAAATTAGAACTCAGTGCACACTGCACACGGCTTGCAGCTCGGTACATTTGGCTTGCAGCTCGGTATACTTGGCTTGCAAGTCTGTACACAATCACTAGCTGTTTCTTACCACCAAAGTCGAAATTCTGTCTTCAACGAAACTGACCAATAAACGTCCTCGTTCAATAAACTTGGCCAAGTTATGGAATCACAATGTTTGTCGTTGGAAGAATTTGCCTATAATAAGTTTAGTTTGTATAAACATTTTTGGCGAACATAACATTGAACTATATCAATGTTTACGTTGAAAATGTTCATCGCTGAAAAATTTGGTGTTAAGCATTTAGTACATAACATTTTTCTAAATATCCAAAGCTCGTAGTTGAAACAATTTACAACGGCGTAAATTTCAACGAGTGTCTCTAGCTCAGTTAAAATGTTCGCAGTTTCAACTACGCCCGTTTTGCTTTGATTAATCGGCCACTGATCTACATGACGTCGGTTTGACATTTAAAGGGGGGTGTGGCTACCCAGGTCAAAAATTAAAGTTCTCCAATTTTGCTTATTTTTGCATATGTTACTCACCCAAGGCACCTCTACCTCAGATAAGAACAATCAGCTGTTGGTGCAACTTTTGGTTCAGTGCGTTTTGTCAGTCAGTTTTTTACATAGGCAAAAGTACACCAGAAAGCCTAAAAGTAGCCTTTACTTGGACAGTTCTGGAACAAACAACATCAAGCCAATCAGGCAAAAGTACACCAAAAAGCTTAAAAGTAGCCTTTACTGGGACTGTTCTAGCACAAACCACATCAAGCCAATCAGGCTGAAACTTGGCATAGTAGTAGCCCACATAGAAGCGCAAGATCGTATGATCCGGACTTTTCATAGCTATTTTCAAAACTGAAATCGAGAACAAATTGTGAAAAAACGGCTGCTATTTAGGCCCGCTAAATTTTAGTAACTTTGCATTTTGCGTCACTACACATGCCATGAGCAGAAAAATTAAAAAAATGGATCAACGAGGTTGAGATGAAATTAGGCTATCAAATTATGTAAAAACCTGCTTCGTCCGTATGAACAGTATTTGTGCACACAAAAAACGTTACGTTGCGATTATGATTTACACGTCAAATAGAATTTTTGAGAGCGCATAATCAAAAATTGGCAAAAACTTTGGTTCCTGCTTTTTACGTCTGCGATGAGCCTTCACTAGGGCGACATTGTGTGCAAATTTTAAGCAAATCGGAAAACCTAAAACTTTTACTTATTCAGGTACCCCCCCCCCCCAAGGCGGGCTACCCGTTGTATTGTGTTTTAATCTCAACCATCATACGATGTTGCCATGTATCACACCTGCGAGAGCCATCAACTATTTGTCGGCGAAGATGAAAGTTTACCTATTTGAAAGTGATATTACGGTAATGGGTTACGAAACTGCAACCCACGCTTTCTTTCAGATTGTCCAATATTAACATAACTGGCTGATCTCACATTCCATTAAATATTACCGTAAGCCAAGGCTGATTAAAGCTTCAAGTACTATTGCTATTGAGCGGTATAAATGATAAATAAAAGGGTGCACAAATATAATGTATGTAACAAAGTGATGCAACATGCAACATTTTAGTGGTGATAACTTAGCATATTTTATGATCTTTACATAAAGCGTTAGATAATTAGTGATAAACATGATAAGGCTTTGTGTAGGAGGGGCAAGGGTATATAATGGGCTGACGATTGCATGAGACCATCATTTGCTGTCAACTTTTGTCCTCTGAAGATTACCTTATAGCTTTGGTGAGTTTTGAAATGTTACTTTTTCCACCCTTGTTACATGTGTAGATCGGCATTTCTATGCCAGTTAACATCTAATACATTGTAACTAGATTCAGTATTACAGAAAAGTGCCTTAACCAGACTTATACTGCACACCAGAGATGGAACCGGGTCACTAAATCGTGACCCGGTGACCCGGTGACCCGGTAGACCCCCTGACCCGGTGACCCGATGACCCGGTGACCCGGTTTTACCCAGACCGCTATTTGATAATAGAAACACCAAAATAAAACCGTGGAACCAGGTTTTTAAAGTTTTTTTAGACATTGCGCAACCGTTTCAGCACTAAAGAAGTATAAATATTTGTACTTTTTATAAAAAAATGAAAATCGAAGTAGGGATGAAATTTTTTTGCAACACTAAACTTTTTTTTAAATTTTTTTTGCTTTTACGGGTACATTTTTATGTATTACCAACCTAATATCAACACTAAAACTGGCGATTTTGGCAATAGCTGCATTTTGCCTAATTTCGTCCAATATAGCTGCTATAGCCACAGCCATAGCTGCGGCGGATTTCTGTTTATACTATGTATATCGCCGGGGCCGGGGCTATTGCGGAGATAGCTAATTAGGGAATAGTCAACGGATCCCCCGTATGTCGCGGAGATTCATAGCCCGATTCATTCATAGATTCATTTTTGGCGATCTTACTCGGCGACTACATCCAGTGATTTTAATTCCAAATATTTGCGATTTAGTAGCTAATTTTTTAATTGCGTAAACGTAACAAGTACGGCGATACGTACTATGTAGAATGTTGTCGTTATTGTTGTTGTTTCGCAGTCAAAATAGTTTTTTGTAATAACGGCCTTCGTTTATCGCCGCTATTTTTGGCGATTTTGGCCAAATATTCCTATGTTGATCTGCGGCGATCGCCTTTTTAAACGCCAATTACCTCTGTCGTCTGTCATGTACCTAGTCAATATCGCCGCTATTTTTGGCCATCTCTGTGTTAATCGGCGGCGATATCCCTGTTATGCCGTCCGAACCACCAAGTACCTGCAGAGGGGGACAGGCGGTCTTGATCTTGCCCACGTGGGTGCAAAGAGCCTGTGGTGACTGGTGTCGCTAGTAGTCACTTAGCTGCAACGGGAGGGGTACTTTGTTATTCAGTCAGTGATTCATGAAAATAAAGCTTTTTTTACGACGATCACAGTTTATAAATATGGAAGATAGTTGAAGTTGGCTCCATTTCCTGCACAAGATCCCGGTAGCGATATATATAGTTAAAACTAATACGCCACAGCTCTGAATCAACATTTAGCAGAAGTCAAGAAGCTGAACGTTAGCAATGTGGTTCAGATTTGGCACACGTCACCTTTCGTACTATTTGGCAATTCAGTGATATGAAGTCCACACTATTGAACACATCCATACATAACTCGAATTCATTAGGTACAAAGTTTCTACATACTTAGACATCACAGAAATCTCAAAAACGCAAATACCAGCTGAACTGATACAAGCTTGGGGAAAAAATTCTAGTTGTCTGAAAAAGTCTGTTTCGGAACGGGTCAGCACCCTTGACCCGGTGACCCGGTGACCCGGAGTGAAAAGTGACCCGAAATGACCCGATGACCCGGTGACCCGGTGACCCGGTTCCATCTCTGCTGCACACAACAGCGTGCAGTCTACTTATACTGCACAGTGCACAGCCAGAGTTGGAATCGATGTACAAGTCACTTATAGCAATAGTTCTTGTCCTAAAAGAAAATTATAAGCATGTATAAAATCTCGTGCAGGTACGCTCGGTGTTTTACAGAAACATGAGTATAAATCACTTGTACCATGCCAACCAGTGCCATAACCCATACTTTTAACAACATCAAACCCGATACTGAGTCCATGCTTCTGAACAGTATTCTAAGATACAGTATAACGCTATCACATCACCCCATAGCTAAGTCATCACACTGCATCCACCTACGTACACTCCTTCTCTCGACAAATCGATATCCCATCTGCATCGACTGAAAAATGAATTCCGAGAAAGTGCTGGCTGCTCTGTTACTGATGCTGGCTTCTAGTACGCTGCTTGTGGCGACCGAACCAGAAAATGCTCTTATGAGACGCAGGGCGGCCGATACTCCATTAAGATGCTGTTGTTGCTATGGAAAGACCCCATATCCATGTGTTCTCTGCCCTACTTGCAAAAACTGTCCACGGATTTATTATTAAACTTCAAAGTCATTGACCTAATGTAATTATCGATTATTAGTCACAAATTACATAGCAAATTTGCAACTAATTTAAATAAAGTAATATTGTAAACGTCAATTATACAGTAAAAGTAACTTCATTATATAGTACGGCTCAAAATTAACATAATATGACACCGGGGTCAGCGTCACTGAGTTCATTTTGCAGTCAATGACTGCAGTCCGACTGAGTATTGACGTCGCAGGTCCAATGTTACTTCCGGCAGTTTTGATATTCATTAACTGACTCCGGAGTCATATTCAGTGACTTCGGAATCGGCATCACCTTAGTCATCACTGTCACAAAATATGCTACACGTATACAATTACACGCATAATTTACATATCACTTATCAGTTAAGTATGTATATGGATCGTTGTGTGGCAGTAGGATTAAAAAATAGACGCTTAATACACGGATCATGGAGATTCCAAGGAAAAGGTGGACAGTTATTGTTTAGTGAGATCCTGTACAGTATCTAAGAATTTTGAGAGAAAATCTGGGTACGAGTAACACTATTTAACCGCCATGCAAAAATTGATAGATTATTAACAATGTTTTTTGCTTGAATCGTTCCTGTCCGGTCATTGTCTGAGATTGCTCCTAGCGGGCCGGTCTGGAAAAACAGACCTCTAACCGTTTGGCAAGTCGCACGTTGACATCAGAAATCCATCTCACAAACGTGCACTTATGTATGTGACATATGTATGTATTTCACGTAACCTTCTCATAAGTTGTCCCATGTATTCAAACCATGTAAGACTTTATAAAGACTTATGTAAAGCTTCTGAAACTACCTACGCGACAAATCATCTAAGTTTTGAGACAGTTACAGTTGTGTGCGTGTTTTTTCCTAAAACAGAACAATTATTGGGGAAAATTTGATATTATTTTTTTAAATTTATTTTTTTGCTATTTGCTCGTTTTGAATTATTTCACAGCGGTCTGTGGCAAATTGTGATCATTTGGCCTCGTTTTTTAGCTCAGGAAGGGCGGTTTGTCCCGATGGGTCAAATCCAAAGGGGACTAGTCCCTTAATCTCAAAACTAGGGGGGTCGCCTTCCCCCCAGACCGCCAAGCACATCTGTGATTACGACTGTCGCATATAGCTATACCAATACACCACTTGACTACGAATCGTTCTTGTATTTTTCTGTTTCAGCTATGTCGTCATTTCTTGAATTTATGACGCTTTTGGCTGCTGCATGCGTAAGTAGAAGTACCATCACTGTCAACCGTACGACTGTATTTTGGTGGGCATTATGATGAGAGAATGAGTGGCCGACCGATGTAGTTAGCGTTAATTATTTTGATAGAACCCGTTGCAGCAATGCTTCACGGACTCTATAAAAACTTGAACAATCAACAAATACTGCTCTGACTTCTATTAAAATCTGCGCGCTAACAGAGAAGTGCTCAGATCAAGGATAATAACCAAAACAAAAAAATTTGGATAATTCTGTTTCTTAAACTAAAATCCTCTTAAATAACCATTATGCTTATAACTAAGTGTACGACAAAAGTTTACGTCTACTGCTCAATCTCAATCGTATAAAAACTCAACGTTATATCATTTTTCCAAATACCAGTCTTATGTGGCATGGTTGTTTATTGTACTTTCTCCGGTGTAATTGAGGAGACAGGCTTTAGCTATTTTTTTACTTTTTTAGATGTCAAATGCGATGGATATAAAAACTACGGTACTGACTCATGTCTCGTGTTTCGGACCGCCCGCAGCATTGGTAACGGCCCAATCGTAAGTCTTAATCACCAGCAAATTTTCTAACACCTAAACAACTTATTGAACTAATGCTCCGCAGCCAATTGCTTATTGCTTATGAACATATTGCTTTGAGCCACGCAAAGCCGGCTATAGGTATGAACCACTTATTACACTGAAAACAAGCCCCGCGGCCCTGTTGCTGACGTTATAATAACAATATCAACAACTGTAAGTGGAACTTCTTGTGATTCGTAATGAACTTATGTAAAACATATGAAGCTAAAAACCTGAGTTTACAGTGACTATTGTGACAATTGTAAGACTCTTACGCTGGCTTACACGAACAATAGAATAGTATAATATTGTAAAATGATGAACAGCACTAGAGAACAACAAGACAATGAGATTGGTGCAAACGGTCATTGGAGTTCATTTCACAAAGATGATTTTACTGGTTTACATGGTTTTACGTTCGTTTTTGTGTGCGTGGGAAATATTTTCACCAAAATTAAAATATTGCCTGATTTGTTTAAACTTTCGTAAATTTTCCTAAACCGTGTTTTTAGCTCAGCTGAAGTTTTAATAACCTGCGGTATAGTACGTCTTTGTTCTGTTGAAATTTTGACTGAGCTAAAACCTTGGTTGTAAAAAATACACTAAATCTTCACGAATCAGTCAATATTTCTCAGTGAAATTTTTTGCAAATCATATAGGTAACGGTACGTAAAGGTAAAATTATAGTTTGGTAAAACCATCCTTGTGAAATCTACCTTTTGACCACGAACAATCGTGCCTTAGACTCCGTTACGCATGAATCAGCAGAAAGAGCCAGCCGCTGGCGTCGAGAATGCTAACCACTACTACAGCCCCAATGTCAAATTGACCTACCAAATACTACGTCACAATTTAATAGTCTAAATGTAGCACATATGCATATGCAATTATTATAGCTCCTTACTTTTCACAATTTCTCACTCACAATTTTTGCTTTTAGGTGCTATATGGACGCTATGCAAAAGTTTTACGCGGCTCCGCCAGAAGAACTTATGAATGCTCTGACCTGCGCGGGAGCTGTCTCAACCCAACTGACGATTTTGCCCACAAAAGTAGTGTCGTGTGTTGTGGAAAAGAACCTCGTCTTGGAAGAGTAAGTGTAGTTTTCAGAAAATTAGATATGCTCGTTGACAGTAATTGGTGTCCTGAATGTAAAAACTACAGCTTTAGGCTCCATTCAAGCTTACATCCGTATGTCCGTTCAGCCAACCAAATTACGAAATATTGACGTCACTAACAGTCTATAAGATCGCATGTATTATTTTGTAATTATTTCGTAACTTTCCTGGCTGAACGGACATACGGCTATAAGTGCGCACTTACGTACTTACATATGGACATTACATAACTATAGATAGTCATTTATTTCAGTTGACATTTTCTTTTACGTATCATTTTTTAAAATTCAGCCATGTACATAGGGTAACCTCCAGCAACTAAAAGTGTGGTATCATTCAAAAACACCGTCTTTATAGCTGAGTGTTTATTTACTCATGTTTAGTTATTGTTGTTTGACATTGTTATAGAAGCATTTTGTACCATCATTTAGTACAAGGGCTTTCTGGCTTCAAATAGCTCTCAGTTATACCAAGACTTTAAGTAACAGCATAATAATGAATCGTTAAGGCTAGTAACACTTATTTCGTAATTTTCAACTTAAATTAGTAGGTAGAACCATAGCTTAGTTATTGATAAAAAGTTTATTCCAATCTATTTTCGCAAGTTAACTGTGATCGTTTCAGATGTGTCTACTACCCAGGTGCAACGATTGTGCAGAAACTGGAATCGGTGATTAACCCGCAATTAATTGGTGGATGCAAGGAGTATTTGACGACAGAATTCGAAAAGTGTAACTTCGGTTATGACGGCAAAACAAAAAGGTTAGCATTGTCATAGTCGTAACAAACTTGACGACGAGTTTAAAGTAATTGGAGATAATTTGTTAATTATTTTAACACTATTTAAACCTGAACATTCGGGTTTTAAAATATTATTTAGTGCATGTCCACTGGCTAAAGCTACACTAAAAGGCCTATTCCTTTACCGCACTGGACTTATTTTAGTCCGAGGTTTTGGAATGACAAATCAGACTAAACGGACTAAAAGATTTAAAAGAAGCGGCTTAATTTTCATTTCAAAACTACCACTGGACTAAACGGATTTAACATGCACGCTTATCATTAGCGTGCAGAGTTAAGTCCGTTTAGTCCGATTAAAAGGCAGCGCGCTAAAAGTTAAATCCACTAAATCCGGAGGTTTTGGAATGGCATTTTTAAGCATAATTTTTAAACCGTTTAGTCCGATTATAATTAATCCTTTTATCCGGTAAAGGAATAGGCCCTAAATTGAGGTAAAATAGTCACGCAATTAGAACACTTAATTCGCTTGAACTGCACAAGAACTTCCAGATGAGGTTGTCTTATACGTAACACAAAGCTTGCTTAATGATTTCAAATTGAGCCGGTGATTGTATAGTAAATTTTACTGCTATATGTAAGTTTATCAGTGTTTTTTTATCGATATCAATGTTTAGATGTCCTGAAGGTGACACTG
This sequence comes from Trissonchulus sp. WLG1_4, assembly GCA_030248245.1. Lineage (NCBI taxonomy): Eukaryota > Metazoa > Nematoda > Enoplea > Enoplida > Ironidae > Trissonchulus > Trissonchulus sp. WLG1_4. The sequence continues at coordinate 48,995 of JASANF010012025.1, read as the reverse complement.
CCAACTACGATGCGTGTGTCGACAAAGCATTGTCAGAGGCCAAGGCCGAGCTGGAAAAATCCTGCCAAGGCACTTTTGCTGGATTAGTGCTGGCTCCTGCTGCTTAAGGAAAATTGATACGGAAATGGAAACATGAAACAATTATTCGCTAATGTTTAATGTTTTTTTAAATAAAATTGGGAAATACAGCGAAACTAAAATTGTCTTTATTTTGACATTACAAATCAATTATGCAGAAAACAAGCAGTAATAAAAAGTTATAACTACTGTATTTTTTGCATTCGTTGTATTCCATTGTTGCTATTCAAAGATTTTACTCCACAGTAATCAATGCAATTTTCACTAAATTTAGTGTGCAGAATGACTAATGTTTTACCTTTTATTGATAAAAGGTTTACAGTCGTGCAATTTTGACTGCTTTCGCGAGACCACTCTTACTCAACCATGGACAGTTAAATGTTTTTTGTTTTTTTACGCCCAAAAGGTGTTCGAGCATTACGCATAGATTCACCTATTTCTTGTGTTGGAATTATACTAGGCTACGAGTAATAACTCCAAAACAAGAGTATTCCTAAGCTACTTGAGGTGGGGAGTCGAAATTACCATGATTCTCAGAGGACGTTAAGAATAAGTTTAGGGCGAGTTTTGAGACCTGACTTGGCCGCCGCGTATACCTATACTATATCCGTTCCTATAATAAAACTGCAATCCGTGCCATAACTAGTGTTAGGCAAGTGCAACAGTAAAACGTACCCTTTGTAAAACTGATACAAAAATGTCTCGCAGATTGTTTATTTTTGCATGAAACCAGGATATAAAGGGAGGACTCAAATCTAGTGGCCAATTATGACATGGTACGGCTATGGACATCAAGGTGATCAGTGACAGCGCTGTCGAATTATTTCTTATGATGACTTTGTACATTTTATTTTCATTGTCGGAAAAAATGTGATTAATGTGAAAATGGCCATGTTAGATTAAAAATTTAGTCATTGATATTTTTATTGCCGCGTTTTATACTTGGAGAATATCTTCAGCACTGCAAGCAGATAACAACGAAATCTATTCTAAAAAATTTAACTCTACTCGCAATACGTGCTTGTTCACATTATTGTTTATGACGGCTTTGATCTCGTTTTGTCAAGTCATCGACCAAAAACGATGAAACTTTTGCACTATTGTGTTGCGTGTTGCAAATTGAAAAGTAAAAGCAGATATTTTTATGACAGCGATTTTCATACACTATTTCTGTATCCAATAGTATTATTAAAATTTAATATCGTATTAATTAATCCTGATGCACCCATTGATAATGAGAATTTTCAATACCTAGACTATCTATAATCTACATGCTATTCATTTGATAACTTGGATTGATATATAAATATTGGATTGATAACTATTGGATAATAAATATAATTGCCTTGATAATTTTTGTATGTAATCGGATTAAACAAATATCATTAGCATTAACATGTCTTGGCTTGCACTAGCAAACTCGGGCTTGCACTACAAATCTTAGGTCAGTTGACAAGAACAGTGAGTGGGCTTGCACCGAAACTTTATTGCAATACTCTTGGTTGCACTAAGAACCCGTCTGGCTTGCACTAAGAAACACAACGGTTTACGATGGCTTTTTGCCATTGTATACATACCTGGAATTGCAAGCTTTGTGATAACTGAAGATTTTGCCGCAGATTAGGCTTGTTGTGAAGTCTTTGACCATAATACGCCGTCAGTCAGCAAACCTGCCAGTACATAAGTTAGTTAAACAGACTATCGGCCGATTGCACCAAATAAAAATAGCTAATACCAGAATAAGGCCTATTCTGGAGTAGCTATTCCTATTCTTATTTTAATCTTATTTTCCGTTGCACCAAATAGGAATAGGACTAAATTAGCTAATCCTGAAATTTTAGAGAATAGGAATAAGAATAAGTATACTTAATCTTATTCTTATTCTAGTTCTTATTCTTATTTTCGTTGTCACGTGCATTGTGCAGGCCAATGAAAATTTCGTCTAGATTTATATTAGCCAATAGATGACTCTCAGCATTACATAGAAATTTTTCCTTTCCCACGGGTTGAAACGTTCGATTTATATTTTCGTTCAGCTTTACTACTGCCTCTGTTGTTTTGTGCTGATGAATATGGATGTAAAACTGAAGCTCAGGCGCGTGCTACCAATGCAATGTTTAATGCAAAACAACGCTTGCGACTTGAATCTGTAAACGCTGAGCTATTGCATTGAAGAAAATCACTTAAAAACGCAATTAACGCCTCAAGCTCAATCAATACTTTCATCCGTAAATGTGCAGAATGACGTCATTATTTCGTAATTTTGTCCGCAATAAGAATATACACCTGTAAGTATGAATCGACCCTTAAACTATGAGTTGACTATTCAAAAACCTGTTCAATGCATCAAGGTTCAAGTCTTGTATTCTGATTTAACAAATCATAATACAATCAAGAAATTAGCAAAAAGGTGTTTTTAAACACTGTTTCAACCTAAAACAATCACAGGAAATATTCCCGAACAAGGGCATTTCTAGCCGCAATTGGACTCGGTTGAGCAGCTTGAGCTACTGGAAATTAATCCTCTTCTGGTTCGAGTCCAAAATCGTCAAAAAATTCTTCCTCGCGGCAATTCCTAGCAATGTTGTGCAAAATAGCAGCAGCAACAATGATCACACTCGCTCTTTCTGGACGAAATTGCAACCCAAAATGCAACGCAGGAATTTGCACTTGGTTCTAGTATTTGTTTCTTACAGTTCTGGTATTTGTTTCTTACTGTTTGCTGGTTCTTATCGTTCGAACTCGTCTATGCTGATTTAAGTTTTGTTGTTTTACACAACTTTGTCACAGCTTATTTTGTTTAGAATTTCTAATAAAAAGTTTTAATTGAACCTGAACTGATATTTTCGATAAGTGTTGCTATCCTTAAGGACACACTACAACCTGGATTAATGTACGTTCACGAACGACAAAATTATTGACTTTCCACGGTAATTGCAAACAATAATAAAAACAGGCCTAAAATTATTTTCACAATTTGTTTCAATTATTCAAATTCGCTTACAATTTAGACGCCAATCTCAACACTTGATGATACTAAAATCGACAATAATCAAATTAGAAATTAATAATGGTCTCTGCTGAAGTTGAAAATATGTATGTCGAAGCAAGCAAAAGTGGTGTTGAAATTGAATTCATAAATGCAACAAACCTAGGATGCATTTAAAAACACTAGAAACAGTTAAGAATGTTACCTTAAGAAAATCAGCAGCTGTTCAAGGCTTGACGCAGCACGATTCCGGTGACTATCAAATCCAACACCGTGCACAAGCGGAAGTATGACGTCGCGAACGGTGTTTTTTTGAAAATCGGAATATTCTGCGAAATTCCACGTCGTTGAAGCAGAAAAAAGGATCTTCGAATTCCAAGAGTTTTCTCCGAGGGATCGCAGGATTAGCGTCGTTCCGCTCCCGCAGTACATTAGCGAAACGCAAATAATCAGCCATAACGACAATTCAGCATTGAATGTAAAAATACGCGAAATGCAACTAATATCTATCCCGCGCGCGCGTAAATTTAAACTTAAACCTGGTCCGGAACAGGAATAAGAATGGGAATAAAAACAGCACTTAGTCCTATTTTATTCCGATTTTATTCTTATTCTTATTTGGTGCAACGCTCGCTAATCTGATTTTATTCTTATTCTAATCTTATACTTACTTATTTGGTGCAACGGAAAATGGGTATATTCCGATTTTATTCTGGAATAGCCTATTCTTATTCTTAAACTTATTTGGTGCAATCGGCGGTATGTATTAGCATAATTATGTAGACTTCGCCTTCGATTGCAGTTGCTAATATTTTATCAAAAGATTCCCAATACTTCAATGTCATCAATTCACAAACGCCTTTTGTAGATCCGCCTTGTCGTTTTTTGTATTTTTGGCCGAAACTGTAAAAATTACATCATTTTCAACAAGTTTCAGCTAATACAACAAAGCTGAGCATCAGGTCTACATTATACATATTCTACACAACTTACGGCCGATTGCACCAAATAAGAACAGCTAATACCAGAATATGGCCTATTCTGGAGTAGCTAATCCTATTCTTATTTTAATCTTATTTTCCGTTGCACCAAATAAAAATAGGATTAAATTAGCTAATCCTGAAATTTTAGAGAATAGGAATAAGAATAAGTATACTTATTCTTATTCAAGTTCTAGTTCTTATTCCTATTTTTATTGTCACGTGCATTGTGCAGGCCAATGAGAATTTTGTCCAGATTTTGATTAGCCAATGACAACCTCGCACAGTTGAAGCATTGCTGAGTCATTTTCTTGTTCCCACGGGGTGAAACGTTTGACTTTTATTTGCGTTCAGCTTCACTACTGCCTCTGTTTTTTGACTGTGCTAATGGATATGGAATATCAAGAGCATAAAATAGGAAGAGTGTGACAATGTATGTACATCTTTGTGGCCTTGCGGCGCATACATGCTGTGACCATTATCTCCTACAAAAAACCACAACTTTGAGGGAGAGTACCCCACTACATGAATGAAGGCATATGCCTCAGCTGCGGAGGAGGGATCAGCCACGAATCAGCAAATAAGTTTCACACGTGGGGGGATCTCTACCCAGTGTTCTTAACGAACCGAAAAAAATTTGGGTTACACTTCACTGGACCAAACCAAAAATTAATCTGACCCGTTTTCATCTCGGTCAGCATAGTTTTTTGAATGCTAAAGCCCGGTTCATACTTGTCCTCAAGAACACATGGACAGGGACAAGGACAAATTTCGGTCATCTGCTGTGACGATAGGACTGAAGCGGTATCGGGTACTTTTCGTATACGGTCTGGAAATCACTTTGACTATCTTCATACCAAAAATTAGCTTATTTGTGTACGTAGATTTCTTGATAACTACTTAAGGACAAAACAATAGGGACAGGGACAAGGACAAGCGTGAACCGGGCTTAAGTGGAACAGAAGCTTCCAAAAAGTGTCCGGGCGGACAATTTTCTAGAAAAAATGTCCGGAGAGACACTGTTTAGCAGAACCCTTCAAATCGCCAAAAATACTCTAACTTTTGTAAAATTTTGCAAAATTTTCTAGAAAAAGTGCCATTTGTACCAAAATTAACAGTGCATGTCGTTTGTGACACATCGCATGAGCTTGATGGCCCTGAGACCCGGCCCTGCGCGAATTCATTGACTATAAAATATAACACTGTTGACAAGAGGAAGTAGAACGCAAACTGTGATTGTTTAGAAAGTATGATTTTTTTACGAAATTCCAGATGGTTGAAGAGAAAAATAGTCGTAAAAATTCAAGGGTAAATATCACTAAGGTCGTTTTACGTACGTTTTGTATGAATTGCACATAATTCATTACGAAATATAGCTTGATTTGTTCAAAATTCCGTGGATTTTCTTAAACCATGGTTTTAAAACTGAAACTGAAATGCGAAACCTGCAGTGCAGCAATTCTCTATTCTGCTGAAACTTTAACTGAGCTAAAACCACGACATCTACAAAATCTACAAAATTTGTAACAAAAAAGAAGAGATTTTGTAATGAAATTATGTGCAAATCATGCAAAAGCAAAACGTGAGTAAAACCAACGGTTTAGTAAACCTTTACCTTAAGCGTTTTCTTCGAGAAATCGCAGGATCCTGCTGCTCCGTTCCCGTCCCGTATTAAGCGAGACTTAAATATGCAGCCGTAGCGGCACGATTGTAATATGAAAATGAGTGAAATTCATACTTAAACCTGGTCCGGAACAGGAATAAGAATAAGAATAAAAACAGCATTTAGTCCAATTTTATTCCGATTTTATTCCTATTCTTATTTGGTGCAACGCTCGGTAATCTGATTTTATTCTTATTCTAATCTTATACTTAAACTTATTTGGTGCAACGGAAAATGGGTTTATTCCGATTTTATTCTGGAATAGCCTATTCTTATTCTTAAACTTATTTGGTGCAATCGGCGGTTAAACTCAAAACATTCAACGGTTTGTTATGTAAAACTATTGTGAACATGAAAGATAGTTACGATTACCAAGAGCTGATTAAACCATGTGTGCTGTGTTGTTAAGCAGCTATAAAAGCACAACAAGATCCAAAGTTGTTCTACTGATAACACCAGATACTTAGTTAAACAACGGTTCTAGATTAGACATACACTCTAGACGACATAATTTTGTAGACAATAACATAACCCTGGTAACAGATAGTTTCCTCGGTATTATTAAGCGATTGTATTATATACTGGAGACCATTATGATTTACAATGTAGGTGTTTTATGATTTTGTATACATCGAAATCTTTCCGTGGGACAATAACGATAACAAGTAGACTCCTAAAAGGAGATTCCTTCATAGAGAGATCAATTGGTGTTTTGAAAAAAAAATTCTGTAAAAACAAACAAAATTTTGTACACACAGGTAATTACTCGTATTTGACTCAGCAATGAACCAATGAGTTCATAAGAAAATTGGACTAACCACTGAGCCAGTTCATGCACCGATAGAGTTAATTATGCGGGGGTGCGGGGTGGGTCAGGTGTTTTCTCCTAAAAATTCACAGGTGCCGCTCCATCCCAAAATCCAGACAAATCAAACCAATTTTATCCAGCCAACATTGACGGAATGTAACAAGACAACTCAAGTAATTGTGGGTTTTATAATTGCATCACAAATACCAACGAAGCTGTATGAAGGTAATACCATAGGCGCTGCAGAAACAGTAAGCCTAGAGCGAGAACTCCGAGCCCAAAATTTTACTAACTAATGAGAACTAATACGCGTAGTGGATATACCGACACTACTCAAAAATACCGCGTGGGCCCTTCCACAAAAACAAGCATTGGCTGAAATACAGTTGACTAATGCGCACAATTTCGCCTCTAGCAACGCTGAGCTTACTTGCACCAGCACCATTGAACACACAATAGACACAGCGGACGCCCGCTCTATTAAGCTGTTTTTACATAGAATACCATTGGCGTTGCAAAAAGTAATTAAGGAACACGTTAAAGAAATGCTAAAAACAGACATGATTGAGCCGTTTAACTTACCACGAGCTGTTAGAACCCGATCAATTTCAACATTCAAAATATTCAAAATAAAAACAATTCATAAGTAAAAATAATTGCAATATTCAAAATCTGGCAAAAGCGCGTTCTCAAACTGATCTGGTACTAACCTCGTCTGGCAGCTCGCGCCTACCGCCAAGAAGAGTCCAAAGACTTACGACCCAATATCAAGATCGATGCCCTACCACTTCCATTGCCTAAAAAATTTGAATCCAAAATGCTACTTTTTAAAGTCCTGTAACATTCAGGTCGATTGATGACCGGTGTGTTTGTTGCAGAGAACTACGGGACCAGTCCTTAATAAAGGCAGAGGGGTAAAGGATACGTAAGCCTGCTTAGAATGCATAATTAGTGACTGAATTTGTTTGTGCGTGTGCGTATAACGTGCAGACTGCTATTTAAGTCTATCTAACTGATATTTATTTCATGCAAATTAATTGTTGTGAAGTCAGTTTTGTCTGGCAGTGAATAAAGTGCAGTTGTCTGGACAGCTGGCTTTTAGTGTTTTATACCAAAAAAAGTCCCGTGTTCGCCGGCGTACTACAAGCTTCATCCGTCACGAAAGTGACCAATGCTGGCCGGAAAGTGACGAACAAAATTTTTTTTGCTCCAAAAAGCTCCAAAACACATTTACTATGTAAAACAGTGAAAAAAAATTTTGTTCATCACTTCCTAGTCACCGTTTGTTACTTTTCGCGAAGCTTTGTCACTTTTAGCAAAGAATAAAGGTCGTCGTACGCCGACGAACCGGAAACTTTTCTACGCACATTACTGTATTTTCATTATATATAAAGAATATTACGTGAAAGGTATGATACCTTGGTCAGTACTCTGCAGGCATTTCCGCCAATCAAAATGAGGTGGGCAAGAACAGCCAATACCGAAATGACAAGCCTACTAGTGACCATAGTGCGATAGTTTTGGATGTGTTGTTATTACTATAATTTCTGATTTTTCCTTCTTGTTTTGCGTTATAAATCTATATCTTTAAAACCTAGTGAAGTTGCAACAACCTCACAGTTTATAAATCACAATAACAAACAGATTACATAATAAAAAAGAGTATTACACTCTTCTCTATTCTAGCTAAACGGCCGGACCGATGCTCCGGCCGGAATAGCCCTTTTACACCTTGATTTCAGGAAGGGATCCCCTCTCATATCAGGGAAGTGTCATGATTTAAGGCGCAAAACGGCTATGTCGGCCGGAGCATCGTTCTGTCCGATTAGCTAGAATAAGAGAGAGTGTAATACTCTTCTCTAATATGTGCTCTGGAACAAACGGAACCAGAACAGTTGTGGTAGTCCAACGGTTAACTTTTTTCACGTCCGCTCATCGAAAACCTGTCGACTCGACACAAGTCAGTAAGTTTCTTGATCTAGACACTAGAAACCGCTGTTTGAGCTAATTAATTTTTTGTTAATTTCACTGAATTTTACGAAAATAGTGAATCCCGTCCAGATAAAAAAGTTGAAAAATTAGTAAAAACAGTTGTTTTTAAAGTTGCCGGCTATTGTTATCCTATATCCGAAACAAATACTCACTCACTCCAACCATTCTAGGTGTACGAACAGAAGATGCAGTTGTTCGCAGTTTGTTTTCGACTTCACATAATGTCACTGTCAAAAAAATTACATTACCAAAAAGTGCAATTTCTGAGTTAGTGATCGTGTATTGAACGTTCAGAGCGTGGCGGTTTTCACATAACTAAAATTACAGGCGGAAATGATTAGTGGCCGGAAAGCGGAAAGCCAAGTTGTGCAGCGCAACAATTTAAAAGTGTTGTTTAAAACTAAGGGATTTAGCGGATTTAGCAGATTTAGGAATTAACAGATTTAGCAGATTTAGTTGAAACGCTTATCTAAAATTGTTTAGATTTATTGGAGTTAATAAAGTTTGGCGCGCGCTAAATCTGCTAAATCGGCTAAATCCTGAAATTTTGGATAACAAATTAAACAGCGCTTATTCCGTTCAAGCAAATCAGTTAATCTAATCCGGTAAATCCATTTTGGATAAGGAGGCAAGTTTATGTATGCACTGCCTCTTCCAGCAGAATTTTCTAACTTGTCAAAGCAAATGTGAAAAACATAATCATGACAACCCCACAAGAGTTGGTCAGAAAAAAGAGGGAAAGTGTCAAGTTTGCAAAAGACAACTTTTTATATATCAAGTTAGACTCCACCAATCTATCCAAAACTTTGCTCGCATATAGCCGTCCACAAGGCAAATAAACATACAAAATTAAAAGTCATTGGCTTGCATAATTATAAGATATAAAAAATTTAAATTTTAAAACTCCGCATTCAGTGGATCTTTTCCTGTTCTGGGGTTAAGCGCTATCGCGCCAACCCTGAATTGAATTTTGATTTATAAGCTATAGTCGTGGCTTAATAATTCGCTGACGTAAATCAAAAAAAATTATTTAACATGAAAACGTTCTAAATGCAAAAGCTCCTAAAAAATTTCAACGGCGTACATTTTAACGGATATCTCAAGCTCCGTAAAAATGTAAGCCGTTAGATATTGTTTAACTACGAACATTTTTCTTCTATTGATCGGGCCGTGATCTGATCGACACTTCGAGCGGCTTACTGTGTGCTGTTTTAATATCAAATATCTTTCATACGATGGTGCCATGTGTCACACCTGCGAAAGTAATTACCAATTTGTCGGCGAAGATGAAAGATTACCAGCTGAAAGTGAAGGGATGTATGGTAATTACCTTATTATGGATTATGAAACTAAAACCTAGACTTTCTTTTACATTATTCCATATCAACATATTATTTTACCTACATAACTTTTTTACAATCCTAGATATTACCGTAACCCAAGGCTTCATTAAACACCTTTTATGATTTTACATAAGCTAATTAGTAATAAAACTTTGCGTAGGTTGGTCAAAGATATATAATGTGCTGTCAACTGCATAAAACCATCATTTGCTTTCAACTTACGCCGTCTGGGGATCATCTAAGGCCTACAGTGAGTATTGAGTTTTCACTTAAACCCCCCCCCCCCCTAGTTACACTACAAATCTATCACCAGTTAACATCTAAGGCCCGGTTCATACTCGTCACAGTCCTTGACGCAGTAGTTTTTTCCTTAATGTGGCGCAACGTTAACTGACTTTGAGTAATACAGTAAACGTTTTCCGTCACGTTTTTAATTCGTTGCTCTTGAAGAAAGGTTGTTCAGCAGCAAACGTTTTGAGTAGACGTTTTACCCTGCTAACGGCCGGGCCACCAACTACACATGTATAATATATTGCGTATTGAATCATGCCGGGCCGGTCTGAAGTGGGTACCCGCGGGTTGGTTTGGGTTTGGTCTGAAAATTTGAGCTGTGGGTAACCAACCCAAACCAACCCGCGGGCACCCACTACCCACGACCCGCGTCCGCCCCTGGTATAGCACATAATTATACCAATTTATTCCATTACTATGTTTAAAAAAAAAGTAATTAATATCAAAGAAAAGAATTCTTGAATGTAATTTAGTTTATAATTTTGAAGATTTTCCGTGTGCGCTGCGTTCTTATTCGTGCATCTATTTTTTGTCTCTTTTCGTATGAGTGCTATAACCTACACTTTTGACACACTACCTATTATGCCTTGGGGCCCTTGCGCTCTAATGCGTAAATCAAAATAGCCCCTATTTTATGGGGTACCACTTATAAATTTTTTACCTTTGATGGGGTAGCACTCTAGTCTGAAGACATCATTGAACTGAGGGGGGCACACCTCAAAACCGTAAATAATTGAGCTAGTTTGCGCTCCGCATTAAACACATGGCCCAAAGCATAATAGGGAGAGTGTCATACTCTTTTATGTATGTGTCATTCTTGTGTTGTCGTTTAGATTGTTTGGAATATTTGAACATCTGTTTCAGATATGTCGTTTTCTGGGATTTTATGACCCTGCTGGCTATTGTAGGCGTAAGTACAAGTAGTATCACTGTAAACCGTACGACGTTATTTTGGTAGTCACTTCGTTGTAAAGAATGGGATATAAACAGTTTTACATAGAAAGCACAATAAAAACCATTTTTACACATACTGCTTAACCTTAATTGCACACAAACTCAGAAACATCCCAGCTTGTTTTTACAATATATTCTATGGTTGTTTTTTTACTTTCTTTGGAGCCGAAATGAAATGAGCAGACAGGATTTAGTTATTTTTGTGTTTAGATGCTCAAATGCAATGGAAAATAAAAAAAACCACGATACTTACTCATACCTCTCATGTTTTGGAATGCCGGTCACAATGGTGATGGGCCAACCGTAAGTCTTAAACTCTTGGTTTTAATCAACAGCAAATTCTCTAATGACTGGGCCCTTATCCTACGATTGTACATATTACATATTTGATACTATATTTGAATTGAAGAAAAGTCGAAAGAAAAAGAAAAAATTTTGAAAGAAAAAACCGAAAAAAATTAAAAAAGAGAAAATTTGAAAAAACGTGGCTTCCACTGCGAAATAAAGACAATTAGTAGTAGCTGTTTCACAACTTTGAAGTCAAATAACGTTCGGTGGCTGCTTTAACACAACAGCTGCCCCCTGACCCGTCATTAAAATTGAAAGAAATTCGAAGAAATTTTCAATTTTCTTGCAAGAAAGAAAACTGCAAGAAAGAAATTTTAAAGAAAAAGAAAAAATGTACTGAAGTAAAGGACTAGCTGTAACAACCGTAAATGAAAGTGACCATTTTTTTGCGCCGCCTCAGCAGAGGCAGGTTTTTACTCTGCTTTTTATTTTTTTCTGTTAGCAAAATTGGTACCATATTTAACGTGTAAATTTGCCATTAATGGGGTTGAAAAAATTATTTCTTTAAAAACATTTAAGACACTAGATTATAAAATAACGTGTCAAATGCAAGATAACTGAAAATTTTATTTTTAAAGTTCTTGCAGGTTTAACTAGCAGTGTTGCTAATATTTTTAATAATATTTGGGTATGGACTCAAAAGTTTAAATTTGATACCCCGTTTGGCCATAATTTGAATCTATAGTTGCAATGATTCCTACTAAATAAACAAAACATCACAAAAAAGATGTAATCCAAAACATGAAAAAGATACATCAATTTTTCTAAAAAGGGCTGGATTTTTTAAATTTGTTGGAAATTATTCTCTATGAAGAATTATTTTATAAAGACCGCAATAATAAGAATCATATTTATATATATTCCTTTCATTAATTATATATTTATATCATAAATTGTCCATTATATCAAAACTTCTTCACTTTAGACTCTTCACTTCAAAATTTTCCAACTTATTAATAAGAATTGACAACAAAAAATTACAAAAAATTTCATAAAAAAAAAAAAACTATATATATATATATAGCACTCCCAAAAAGCGAAATAGCGCAAATAGCGCATACAGTAGATTAGTAAATTAGATTGCGCTTATAGCACAAATATCGCATATAGCGCATGGACAAAGCGCTATAGCACCTAGTGTGCTATTTCGTATTCTCTTGCGCGCGTTTCTTACCACTTACATTTGTAACAAGCAGTAGTTTTATGCAAACTTTTTTTGTAATTTTTTGTTGTCAACAGTTCTTACTTACACTAAGTTGGAAGACATAGTTTGTGGAAGTCGAAGGTCAAGTCTAAAGTGAACGAAGTTTTGCATATAATGGACCAATATTTTTATGTAATACTAAATATATACATTAATGGAAACGTGAATATATACTAAATATAGATTCTTATTATTCGTCTTTGATAAAAAAAATAATTCCTTCATCAAGAAATAATTTCCAACAAATTTAGAAACAGATCCAGCCCCCTTTTTTAGCAAAAACTTGACAATGTCAAATCTTTTTCATGTTTTGGATTACATCTTTTGTGAAAATATTTAGTTTTGGATTAAGTAAGGACAACATTGCAACTATAGATTCAAATTATGGCCAAACGGGGTATCAAATTTAAACTTTTGAGTCCATACCCAAATATTATTAAAAATATAAGCAACACTGCTAGTTAAACCTGCAAGAACTTTAAAAATAAAATTTTCAGTTATCTTGCATTTGACACGTTATTTTATAATCTAGTGTCTTAAATGTATGTAAAGAAATAATTATTTCAACCCCATTAATGGCAAATTTACACGTTAAATATGGTACCAATTTTGCTAACAGAGAAAAATAAAAAGCAGAGTAAAAACCTGCCTCTGCTGAGGCGGCGCAAAAAAATGGTCACTTTCATTTACGGTTGTTACAGCTAGTCCTTTATTTCAGTACATTTTTTCTTTTTCTTTAAAATTTCTTTCTTGCAGTTTTCTTTCTTGCAAGAAAATTGAAAATTTCTTCGAATTTCTTCCAATTTTAATGACGGGTCAGGGGGCAGCTGTTGTGTTAAAGCAGCCACCGAACGTTATTTGACTTCAAAGTTGTGAAACAGCTACTACTAATTGTCTTTATTTCGCAGTGGAAGCCACGTTTTTTCAAATTTTCTCTTTTTTAATTTTTTTCGGTTTTTTCTTTCAAAATTTTTTCTTTTTCTTTCGACTTTTCTTCAATTCAAATATAGTATCAAATATGTAATATGTACAATCATAGGATAAGGGCCCAGTCATTAAAGAATTTGCTGTTGATTAAAACCAAGAGTTTAAGACTTACGGTTGGCCCATCACCATTGTGACCGGCATTCCAAAACATGAGATATGAGTGAGTATCGTGGTTTTTATTTCCATTGCATTTGACATCTAAAAACAAAAAATAACTAAATCCTGTCTGCTAATTTCATTTCGCTCCAAAGAAAGTCAAAAAAACAACCATGATATATATTGTAAACAAGCTGGGATGTCTCTGAGTTTGTGTGCAATTAAGGTTAAGCAGTATGTGTAAAAATGGTTTTTATTTGGTTTCTATGTAAAACTGGTTTATATCCCATTCTTTCAACGAAGTGACTACCAAAATAACGTCGTACGGTTTACAGTGATACTACTTGTACTTACGCCTACAATAGCCAGCAGGGTCATAAATCCCAGAAACGACGACATATCTGAAACAATGTTCAAATATTTCTCAAACAATCTAAAACAACAACACAAGAATGACACATACATAAAAGAGTATGACACTCTCCCTATTATGCTTTGGGCCATGTGTTTAATGCGGAGCGCAAACTAGCTCAATTATTTACGGTTTTGAGGTGTGCCCCCCTCAGTTCAATGCTGTCTTGACCTGAGAGTGCTACCCCATCAAAGGTAAAAAATTTATAAGTGGTACCCCATAAAATAGGGCTATTTTGATTTACGCATTAGACACAAGGCCCAAGGCATAATAGGTAGTGTGTCAAAAGTGTAGGTTATAGCACTCTTACGTGAAATGGCAAATAATACATGCACGAATAAGGAAATCGCAGCGCACAAGGAAATCTTCAAAATTATAAACTAAATCTAAACTAAATTATTCAAGACTAAATCTTCAATATTATACTGTTGATATTAATGTACTTTTGGTATTAATGTACTTTTGGTACATAGTAATGGAATAAATTGGTATAATTATGTGCTATACCAGGGGCGGACGCGGGTCGTGGGTAGTGGGTGCCCGCGGGTTGGTTTGGGTTGGTTACCCACAGCTCAAATTTTCAGACCAAACCCAAACCAACCCGCGGGTACCCACTTCAGACCGGCCCGGCATGATGCAATACGCAATATATTATACATGTGTAGTTGGTGGCCCGGCCGTTAGCAGGATAAAACGTCTACTCAAAACGTTTACTGCTGAACAACCTTTCTTCAAGAGCAACGATTTAAAAACGTGACGGAAAACGTTTACTGTATTACTCAAAGTCAGTTAACGTTGCGCCACATTAAGGAAAAAACTACTGCGTCAAGAACTGTGACGAGTATGAACCGGGCCTTAGATGTTAACTGGTGATAGATTTGTAGTGTAACTAGGGGGGGGGGTTAAGTGAAAACTCAATACTCACTGTAGGCCTTAGATGATCCCCAGACGGCATAAGTTGAAAGCAAATGATGGTTTTATGCAGTTGACAGCACATTATATATCTTTGACCATCCTACGCAAAGTCTTATTACTAATTAGCTTATGTAAAATCATAAAAGGTGTTTAATCAAGCCTTGGGTTACGGTAATATCTAGGATTGTGAAAAAGTTATGTAGGTAAAATAATATGTTGATATGGAATAATGTAAAAGAAAGTCTAGGTTTTAGTTTCATAATCCATAATAAGGTAATTACCATACATCCCTTCACTTTCAGCTGGTAATCTTTCATCTTCGCCGACAAATTGGTAATTACTTTCGCAGGTGTGACACATGGCACCATCGTATGAAAAATATTTGATATTAAAACAGCACACAGTAAGCCGCTCGAAGTGTCGATCAGATCACGGCCCGATCAATCGAAGAAAAATGTTCGTAGTTAAACAATATCTAACGGCTTACATTTTTACGGAGCTTGAGATATCCGTTAAAATGTACGCCGTTGAAATTTTTTAGGAGCTTTTGCATTTAAAACGTTTTCATGTTAAATAATTTTTTTTGATTTACGTCAGCGAATTATTAAGCCACGACTATAGTTTATAAATCAAAATTCAATTCAGGGTTGGCGCGATAGCGCTTAACCCCAGAACAGGAAAAAAATCCACTGAATGCGGAGTTAAAATTTAAATTTTTTTATATCTTATAATTATGCAAGCCAATGACTTTTACTTTTGTATGTTTATTTGCCTTGTGGACGGCTATATGCGAGCAAAGTTTTGGATAGATTGGTGGAGTCTAACTTGATATATAAAAAGTTGTCTTTTGCAAACTTGACACTTTCCCTCTTTTTTCTGACCAACGCTTGTGGGGTTGTCATGATTATGTTTTTCACATTTGCTTTGACAAGTTAGAAAATTCTGCTGGAAGAGGCAGTGCATACATAAACTTGCCTCCTTATCCAAAATGGATTTACCGGATTAGATTAACTGATTTGATTGAACGGAATAAGCGCTGTTTAATCTGTTATCCAAAATTCCAGGATTTAGCCGATTTAGCGGATTTAGCGCGCGCCAAACTTTATTAACTCCAATAAATCTAAACAATTTTGGATAAGCGTTTCAACTAAATCTGCTAAATCTGTTAATTCCTAAATCTGCTAAATCCGCTAAATCCCTTAGTTTTAAACAACACTTTTAAATTGTTGCGCTGCACAACTTGGCTTTGCGCTTTCCGGCCACTAATCATTTCCGCCTGTAATTTTAGTTATGTGAAAACCGCCACGTTCTGAACGTTCAATACACAATCACAAACTCAGAAATTGCACTTTTTGGTAATGTAATTTTTTTGACAGTGACATTATGTGAAGTCGAAAACGAACTGCGAACAACTGCATCTTCTGTTCGTACACCCAGAATGGTTGGAGTGAGTGAGTATTTGTTTCGGATATAGGATAACAATAGCCGGCAACTTTAAAAACAACTGTTTTTACTAATTTTTCAACTTTTTCATCTGGACGGAATTCACTATTTTCGTAAAATTCAGTGAAATTAACAAAAAATTAATTAGCTCAAACAGCGGTTTCTAGTGTCTTGATCAAGAAACTTACTGACTTGTGTCGAGTCGACAGGTTTTCGGTGAGCGGACGTGAAAAAAGTTAACCGTTGGACTACCACAACTGTTCTGGTTCCGTTTGTTCCAGAGCACATATTAGAGAAGAGTATTACACTCTCCCTTATTCTAGCTAATCGGACAGAACGATGCTCCGGCCGACATAGCCGTTTTGCGCCTTAAATCATGACACTTCCCTGATATGAGAGGGGATCCCTTCCTGAAATCAAGGTGTAAAAGGGCTTTTTCGGCCGGAGCATCGGTCCGGCCGTTTAGCTAGAATAGAGAAGAGTGTAATACTCTTCTTTATTATGTAATCTGTTTGTTATTGGGATTTATAAACTGTGAGGTTGTTACAACTTCACTAGGTTTTAAAGATATAGATTTATAACGCAAAACAAGAAGGAAAAATCAGAAATTATAGTAATAACAACACATCCAAAACTATCGCACTATGGTCACTAGTAGGCTTGTCATTTCGGTATTGGCTGTTCTTGCCCACCTCATTTTGATTGGCGGAAATGCCTGCAGAGTACTGACCAAGGTATCATACCTTTCACGTAATATTCTTTATATATAATGAAAATACAGTACTGTGCGTAGAAAAGTTTCCGGTTCGTCGGCGTACGACGACTTTTATTCTATGCTAAAAGTGACAAAGCTTCGCGAAAAGTAACAAACGGTGACTAGGAAGTGATGAACAAAATTTTTTTCACTGTTTTACATAGTAAATGTGTTTTAGAGCTTTTTGGAGCAAAAAAATTTTGTTCGTCACTTTCCGGCCAACGTTGGTCACTTTCGTGACGGATGAAGCTTGTAGTACGCCGGCGAACACGGGACTTTTTTTGGTATAATACACTAAAAGCCAGCTGTCCAGACAACTGCACTTTATTCACTGCCAGACAAAACTGACTTCGCAACAATTAATTTGCATAAAATAAATATCAGTTAGATAGACTTAAATAGCAGTCTGCACGTTATACGCACACGCACAAACAAATGCAGTCACTAATTATGCATTCTAAGCAGCCTTACGTATCCTTTACCCCTCTGCCTTTATTAAGGACTGGTCCCGTAGTTCTCTGCAACAAACACACCGGTCATCAATCGACCTGAATGTTACAGGACTTTAAAAAGTAGCATTTTGGATTCAAATTTTTTAGGCAATGGAAGTGGTAGGGCATCGATCTTGATATTGGGTCGTAAGTCTTTGGACTCTCCTTGGCGGTAGGCGCGAGCTGCCAGACGAGGTTAGTACCAGATCAGTTTGAGAACGCGCTTTTGCCAGATTTTGAATATTGCAACTATTTTTACTTATGAATTGTTTTTATTTTGAATATTTTGAATGTTGAAATTGATCGGGTTCTAACAGCTCGTGGTAAGTTAAACGGCTCAATCATGTCTGTTTTTAGCATTTCTTTAACGTTTTTCCTTAATTACTTTTTGCAACGCCAATGGTATTCTATGTAAAAACAGCTTAATAGAACGGGCGTCCGCTGTGTCTATTGTGTGTTCAATGGTGCTGGTGCAAGTAAGCTCAGCGTTGCTAGAGGCGAAATTGTGCGCATTAGTCAACTGTATTTCAGCCAATGCTTGTTTTTGTGGAAGGGCCCACGCGGTATTTTTGAGTAGTGTCGGTATATCCACTACGCGTATTAGTTCTCATTAGTTAGTAAAATTTTGGGCTCGGAGTTCTCGCTCTAGGCTTACTGTTTCTGCAGCGCCTAGGGTATTACCTTCATACAGCTTCGTTGGTATTTGTGATGCAATTATAAAACCCACAATTACTTGAGTTGTCTTGTTACATTCCGTCAATGTTGGCTGGATGAAATTGGTTTGATTTGTCTGGATTTTGGGATGGAGCGGCACCTGTGAATTTTTAGGAGAAAACACCTGACCCACCCCCGCATAATTAACTCTATCGGTGCATGAACTGGCTCAGTGGTTAGTCCCATTTTCTTATGAACTCATTGGTTCATTGCTGAGTCAAATACGAGTAATTACTTGTGTGTACAAAATTTTGTTTGTTTTTACAGAATTTTTTTTTCAAAACACCAATTGATCTCTCTATGAAGGAATCTCCTTTTAGGAGTCTACTTGTTATCGTTATTGTCCCACGGAAAGATTTCGATGTATACAAAATCATAAAACACCTACATTGTAAATTATAATGGTCTCTAGTAATATAATCGCTTAATAATACCGAGGAAACCAACTGTTACCAGGGTTACGGTAATGTCTGCAAAATTATGTCGTCTAGAGAGTATGTCTAATCTAGAACCGTTGTTTAACTAAGTATCTGGTGTTATCAGTAGAATAACTTTGGATGTTGTTGTGCTTTTATAGCTGCTTAACAACACAGCACACATGGTTTAATCAGCTCTTGGTAATCGTAACTATCTTTCATGTTCACAATAGTTTTACATAACAAACCGTTGAATGTTTTGAGTTCAAGTTGTGTAGAATATGTATAATGTAGAACTGATGCTCAGCTTTGTTGTATTAGCTGAAACTTATTGAAAATGATGTAATTTTTACAGTTTCGGCCAAAAATACAAAAAACGACAAGGCGGATCTACAAAAGGCGTTTGTGAATTGATGACATTGAAGTATTGGGAATCTTTTGATAAAATATTAGCAACTGCAATCGAAGGCGAAGTCTACATAATTATGCTAATACATAGTCTATTTAACTAACTTATGTACTGGCAGGTTTGCTGACTGACGGCGTATTATGGTCAAAGACTTCACAACAAGCCTAATCTGCGGCAAAATTTTCAGTAATCACAAAGCATGCAATTCCAGGTATGTATACAATGGCAAAAAGCCATCGTAAACCGTTATGTTTCTTAGTGCAAGCCAGACGGGTTGTTAGTGCAACCAAGAGTAGTGCAAGTAAAGTTTCGGTGCAAGCCCACTCACTGTTCTTGTCAACTGACCTAAGATTTGTAGTGCAAGCACGAGTTTCCTAGTGCAAGCCAAGACATGTTAATGCTAATGATATTTGTTTAATCCGATTACATACAAAAATTATCAAGGCAATTATATTTATTATCCAATAGTTATCAATCCAATATTTATATATCAATCCAAGTTATCAAATGAATAGCATGTAGATTATAGATAGTCTAGGTATTGAAAATTCTCATTATCAATGGGTGCATCAGGATTAATTAATACGATATTAAATTTTAAATATCTCCTAACGGCAATAAACGGGTTGCCGACGGTAGGGGACCCTCTATTCTAGGCAAAAGACCCTCTATTCTAAGCAACAGATTGTCTATTTTCGGCAAAAAAAACCTATATTTATGTTCAGGGACCCAAACTACCCACAAAACTCCCAAAATCTCAACTTCGAAAATTTGACCCCTGAGGACCCCCTAGGGAGGGGTACCCAGAGGGGGTCGTAGGGGGGTCCAGGAGGGTCCTAGGTAAAAACTAACCTCAGATTCGTGTTTAGGGGCCTCAATTACCCCTAGAAACATCAAAATCTCAATTTCGAAAATTTGACCCCTGAGGACCCCTTGGGGGGGGGTACCCTGAGGGTCCATAGGGGGGTCCAGCCAGCTCCTAGGCAAAAATGGACCTCGAACCCAGAAGAGTCCTTACTATTGCAACACACAAGCACAATAGGTTTCGTCCTGGAAACACACTTTACTGCATACACTATTCGACGCACCTATATAACCCCACTGAAACATTACCACAACAGGTTTTGACACCCAATTTTTGAAATTACGTGACCCGGCCCCCCGAGGGGTCAGGGGGTCACCAAGGTGGGGGGCACAAGTACTCGTGGGGGGGATCCCACCACCAAAGTTTGGGACCAATCCGGCCAGGGGGGGCTGAGAAAAACGAGTCACAAAATTTTGAGGACAATAATAACAATAACAACAATAACGACACGGACACGACAAATATAAGGGGTTGCCCGCTTTTTGCTTCGCAAATTGTCGGCAACCCAATAATACTATTGGATACAGAAATAGTGTATGAAAATCGCTGTCATAAAAATATTTGCTTTTACTTTTCAGTTTGCAACACTCAACACAATAGTACAAAAGTTTCATCGTTTTTGGTCGATGACTTGACAAAACGATATCAAAGCCGTCATAAACAATAATGCGAACAAGCACGTATTGCGAGTAGAGTTAAATTTTTTAGAATAGATTTCGTTGTTATCTGCTTGCAGGGCTGAAGATATTCTCCAAGTATAAAACGCGGCAATAAAAATATCAATGACTAAATTTTTAATCTAACATGGCCATTTTCACATTAATCACAATTTTTCCGACAATGAAAATAAAATGTACAAAGTCATCATAAGAAATAATTCGACAGCGCTGTCACTGATCACCTTGATGTCCATAGCCGTACCATGTCATAATTGGCCACTAGATTTGAGTCCTCCCTTTATATCCTGGTTTCATGCAAAAATAAACAATCTGCGAGACACTTTTGTATCAATTTTACAAAGGGTACGTTTTACTGTTGCACTTGCCTAACACTAGTTATGGCACGGATTGCAGTTTTATTATAGGAACGGATATAGTATAGGTATACGCGGCGGCCTCCGTAATCATTACCTTACTATACTATATAAACTTTCTTGCTAAAAAATATGATAGTAATTATGATAATAACTCAGGATCAACTCAACGCAGAAACGCATTTTTACGTTATCAGATAGCCGACAGCGTGGCCAAAAATTTTTCTATTCATAGTCACTTCGTAAAGGAAACCGTTTAACCGCTAAACCGGTTTTAAAAAAATATAAAAATTGTCATACTGACATTTTCGAGCTCGAACATCTACTACGACGAATGTAAGATGATACTATAGTGTCATTTAATTATCAAATATTGAGACCGTCATAACTTGCCTCAACGTTAACGTAAAAACATAAAATTGACGCCTTTCAACTCAGAACAGTAGGCGCTTTTAAATGATACCTTACTTGACGTATACCATTCACGTTTAAACGTTTAAATTTCCAATTCTAAATTATGACGCAAACTTAACGTCAAGTTAAAGGCCATGTCACCCTTTATTTGAAAGCTCTAACAATTTCCTCTCAAATGACGTTAAAATTATTATTCTCCCACTTCCGTATCAAAAGTTATGGCCCCTAAAAAATTTCATAAAAGGAGCTGATTGTTTTACAGATGACACCATGGGTGATCGAATCTCAAAACAATTGAATTTAGGCAAAAATTCAGTTTTTTTTGCTCATTTTTCAAATAATGTAACATAAATAGACTTAACTTAGATATATACAACATGGTCGAACTAGTCTAAACTAGACTCACTAGACTTGTTAATATACTTATACTATCCTATTCATAATGATAATGAAACTATCAACTCCACATTGAAGTATCAGTTAGCACCATGTGTGGCATTATGACGTTTAGCTTTCAAATCTCGTGCAGTGGCTTGGTTCCAAAGTTATACGGAACGTAAAATGAGGTTATTTGTCTGTTGCTACGAGCAACGTTTAAACGTTGTTACTGAAAAGGCGGTACTTCTCATCTATTTCATCAAAATGGCTAAAAGAAGCGTTAATGCTTCATAATACACTGCTATGCGGTGACTTTGAGTTTAAAAGGACGTAAAATGGAGTTATTTTTTCCTCCGCAGAATCCTCCGCGACAGGCAATTTGTAGTTAGTCATTTCTTGAGGTTAACCACAAAAATGGCCATAACTTAGGCTATGAACATCGTAGAAAGATGAAAATTATGTCATTGGAAAGACGATTTTTAGCCCTTTCAAATGACATATCACATGATGGTGCAAGTTCCTGAAAATAAATCCAAATTTTACTTTCTAAGTTTTGACGTACGCTAAACGTTACGTCACAGGGTCATGTGACTCATCATTTGAAAGCTCTAACAATTTCCTATCAAATGACATTAAAATTATTATTGTACCACTACCGTATCAAAAGTCATGGCCCCTGAAAAGTTTTCCTAAAAGTGGCTGATCGTACAGATCACACCATGGGTGATCAAATCCCAAAACAATTGAATTTAGTCAAAAATTTAAGAAATTTTTGCTCGTTTTAATTGAATGTAACATTAAATAGACTTGACTAAAATAAATACGATATTGTCGAACTAGTCTAAACTAGACGCACTAGACTTGTTAATTACATAATATGAACTATAGTAAAAATAATGATTGTCAGTTTCTTCATGATACTTTGCAAAAATGTAGTACATCCTGTGGTAAGCGTCTAAAAGGCTTATTTTTTTATAAAAAGCATCTGGGGCTGTTTATAGCGGTTTTCGTCCTTGCACCAAGGACAAAACTACGTCAGCTTACAGTAAAGGGGTCATGCGACCCGTCACTTGAAAGCGCTTTGTGTCGCCAATCGAATGGTGAAACTCCCAAGTGGCTGCGACTACCATAACAAAAGTTATGGGGATTTTAAGGGTTTCACACTATAGAACACTGTTATGATTATCAAATCGTAATTACTGCATTACGAAAAATGTTCTTTTTCTCCTTAAAAGTCATTAAAAGCGCCATAACTGGTCTTAAAGAACTTGGATGGATACAAGAACAGCATCATTGGATTAATGGCGAGAATGGCTTTCGTAAGAGGGGTCACATGACAACCTGCACTTCAGATTACCCCGAAATAAATATCTCAGTGTACGTCACGTGACACTATCATGTCACCTCTCATTTTAAAGCGCTGAAATTAAGACCTCTAATGTCAGTGTCATGTTTCTACGTCATTCCTATCGTTCGCTAAAGGTTTTTTAAACTTGACCCCTCGTGACTAACTATAATCAGCCCATGTTATGTAGATTAATTTAATTTGTTACTTTATTAATCACCAAAACTTAATATGTTACAGTGATGCACCATCAGTAAAAATGCTGATCATTAGCATCAGTATTATATGCAAAAATTTTTTACTCACGCAGCGTTAACTGATGGTCAATTAGTAAAATTTTATGACCCTTTCATTAGTAACACTGATGAATCATAATTAAAACACTGATGCTTCATCAGTAAAATACTGATGGCTGCCATCAGTATTATTCTAATGAAACCGTCAGTGAAAGTTTAGCAATGATTTGCTATGCTAAAAATTTTTGTTACTGATGATTGATATTACAAATTACTGATGCCAGTCATCACTGATCACTGACGGTTTTATGCAACAGGGCCCTGGTTAATCAACTTGCTTTACTTCAATTGTTATATCGATTCATAAACAAAGTGATAAATTAAATCTGGCAGTGACAAATCGTTACTTAGTAACATCGCAAAAATAATTGATACTATTTTGTCCAAGCGCTATGAATTCTGGCTTACTAACAGAAACAGTATTACTCCTTCCTTGTTTGCCAGCAAACTTCTTCATCAACAAACAACCTACAGCTACCCAATTATTTCAGGAAAATTTAAAGCAGACAAGGAATTTAAATGAAAGAAATTTTGGGCGAAAGAAAAAGCAAATGAAAAAAATTCGAAAAAAAGGATAATATTGTAATGTATTGTATTTGTATTGCAAAGTTTAGCACCCACGTCTTGTTTTTTGAATTACCAAAAACTGTGGAGCACTTCATAAATTTTTCAACAGCCTTTCACACCATTAACAAAAATGTTCTATGCATTTTATGAGCTAGCACAAAAAAATGTTTCTCAAATCTTTCTCAAACTTTTGATTAGTATGTTTTCGAACTCAAATTAGGCAACGAATTTTTTTAAATCCTTTTCGTGATCATGAAAATTCCTTCTCATTTAGTTTTTTTAATACTGGTTTCCAAAAAGGTGCCGTATTCTCACTTGCACTCTTTCACTTTTACAGCAATAATTTAAAAATGACTAATATTGCTTCACCAGCTTTACTTATAGCAAATAGCGCATATAGCAGTTTCGATAGCGCTTATAGCGCAAATATCACAAATAGCACTCGAAAAAGCGCTATAGCGCATATAGCGCCTATAGCAAATTCAATAGCGCTTATAGCGCAAATAGCGCATGGCAAAAGCGCTATAGCACATTTCGTGTTCGCTTACACCCGTTAGTTACTGGCAAATGAGCGACAATACAGGAACCGGAATTTTTTCAAAACAACTGGACAGTTGGGGCTCTTGTCGGCCGTGGTTCAAAGGGGAAAGAAAATAACGTACAAGTTTTAGCTATTTATGTTATGTTTTCCCTTGTTGTTGCAACTGCGGGTTTTACTGATTCCATGGACAAATGCAGGACCGTAATTTTTTAGGCGGAAAATGGTAATGGATCAATACAATTAATTGTGTGAGTAAGAAGTGGGTGATAGTTGGATGGTGTGATTTTATCGTAACAATGCAGCTGAGAAAAGAAAAAGTTCACTGTCGTGATAAAGCTGATGTGAGCCCAACGACACTTGTGCCCGTTCAGTTCAACAAAGGTCCTATCTGGGAAAGAAAAAGATATCATTGTGGGTAACTCGAAAACATGATCTGGCAGCAGCAGCTACCGTAATCAGAGTCGGACAAAGTTTCAATAAGAGTTGACAAATTTACAACACATCTCCGCAGACGGGTATGGTGAGGTCACAAGACCAATTGGGTAAGAATCTCATCATTAAAAGTCCGACCCGGCCAAAATTACCGGGTGGTGAAACTGGTAAGTGTAGTAGAAATGTTTTTGTTTTTTTACGTATGATTTTTAAAAAAGTGCAGAAAGAAAAAAAGATCTTAGACTAAAAGTGAAAATATTGATATGCTGCTACACTCAAATGCACTCACGTCTACAATGACGTGCTACACTGCATATGATTGCTGAAATTATCCATAATGAGCTGTCCTAGGACAAAGTAATGCTAGCATAATACACTGTGCATATAGTGGTAGGTTCTAGATACTTAAAATTATAGGTATACCTGTAATCACCTAAAAATTGTCTAAAATCAAAGCATCGACCTTAGAAGATTAAATGGTTGTTGAAACAGCTCTCACCTACATACCTTACCGCCCAAAACATAATGCATTATTGTGACTAACACTTCAGTCCTCATGTGCTATTTTCACTAATCTTTCCATTTTCTTGTTTATTAATTGACTGAATAAGATTAATTAAAATGTAGGCAACTCGTTACTAATTTGTTTCTTATTTCTCATTTCATATTTCTGCCATGTGGGACACGGGCCCTAGGCATTTTGAAAACTATGTAGTATGTACTAGTAATACGACTAGCAGCCAGGACTGCGTCTGCCACGACTACTGCTGCTCTATTTAGACTGCAAAGACTATCACGACTGCTACTACTAACTTGCTACGACTGTTCCTGCTACGACTGTTGTTACGATTGCTAATGCTATTGTTACGAATACTACAGCTGCTACAAGTGCTGCAGCTGCCACTATGAGTTCCACTACTATGGTATCACTACTCGTCTGCTACTACAAATGCCGACAACCACTAATGCTGTTAATACGACGACTGTTCCTGCTACAACTGCCTGCTACGACTGCAACTGCTACGACTACCACAACTACGACTGAGGCTGCTCTACTTGCTCTACTTCTGCTGCTACCACTACCACTAGTACTTCTACTACTAGCCAACTACGACTGTTTCTGATACGGCTAATGCTGCTGCTAAGACTGACACTACGACGATTGAGGCTACTTCTGAGGCTGCTTTACTACTACTGCTACCTCTACCACTACTGCTACTACTAGCCTACTACGACCTTCCTGATTCGACTAGCGCTGCTTCTACGACTACCACCACTACGACTGAGGCTGCTCTACTTCTACTGCTATCACTACTACTACTACTACTACTACTACTACTACTACTACTACTACTACTACTACTACTACTACTACTGCTGCTGCTGCTGCTGCTGTTACTACATGCCAACTACGACTGTTCCTGATACGACTAGTGCTGCTGCTACGACTGAGGCTGCTCTACTTTTACTGTTACTACTAGCCAACTACGACTGTTACAACTAGCCAACTACGACTGTTCCAGATTCGACTAGTGCTGCTGCTACAACTGCCACTACTACGACTCAGGCTGCTCTACTTCTACTGCTATCACTACTACTACTACTGTTACAACTAGCCAACTACGACTGTTCCAGATACGACTAGTGCTGCTGCTACAACTGCCACTACTACGACTCAGGCTGCTCTACTTCTACTGCTATCACTACTACTACTACTGTTACAACTAGCCAACTACGACTGTTCCAGATACGACTAGTGCTGCTGCTACAACTGCCACTACTACGACTCAGGCTGCTCTACTTCTACTGCTATCACTACTACTACTACTGTTACAACTAGCCAACTACGACTGTTCCAGATACGACTAGTGCTGCTGCTACAACTGCCACTATTACGACTGAGGCTGCTCTACTTCTACTGCTATCACTACCACTACAACCACTACTACCATCTACTACCATCTAAACCACTACGACTAAAGCAGCAGCAACTACTACCAACTACTATCACTACAACGACTAAAGCAGCAGCAACTACTACCTACACCAAAATAAAATATTTTATTAAAATATTAAAGTGGGACACTCACGACTGTACCCCGCTTGCGGTAACCCCGTTAGCGGGATCGGAAGTCAGGTCTCAAAACTCGCCCTAAACTTATCCTTAAACACCCCTAATACTACTAGTAAGTAACAACTATTAACTCCACCCATTCGGTAGCTTAGGAATACTCTTGTATTGAAGTTACTACTCGTAGCCTGGTATAACTTCAACACAAGGAAGAGGTGAATCTGTGCGCAAAAAAGTGCTCGAACACCTTTGGGCGTAAAAAAAAAAAACAATTAATTGTCAAAAATATGCTGGAGCTGGTTCGACTGGTTAGGAACCGTGTCAAAAATGACACGAATTTCAAAACGTGCACACGTTTTGAAAACACGCTTTGAAAAAGTGTAAAAGCAAAAGTAAATAGTGTCATTTGATTGACACTCCAATTTACTACTGCTTGATTTTAGCAAATGCGTTTGCACAAACGCTTGCTACTTAGCGGGTTACTTTATAGAACTATGCTGTGTGAACCTACGTACGCACATGTATGTAGACAGCCCTTGGTCAATAAGTTTTAATAGCGGTAATTAAACGACCATCAAGCTAACAGCTGTGGCTAATCCCCAAACGTGTTTTCGCTGTTGAAAATAGTGTATTTTCAGCCGAAAACACGATTTGAAACGTGTCAATTCAAACAGTGTTATACGTTTGGATTTTTGAAACGGTTTCTTACGACTAATATGGTGGTCTGATTCAAAGAATTGTACAAAAAGGTTTTGGCTAAGTTTAGAATTAATTGTTTCTAGGTTCAGGGTTTAAGATTTGATTTAATATACATATTATATATAGAATTTAAAAATCAGAAACACTAACCTGATTAGGTTTGAAGAGCTCATATTTTTATATGCAGTAAATATAGAAACGCTTAATTCAAACGCTTAATTCAATCATCTGTGCATTCCGGTACTGTAGCGGTACTTTTTGTAAATATATAAATACCAAAAAATTATAATTTAAAAATGTTTTGAATAAACTTGATGACTTACGGCACGAGAGTATGACATATTCCTTTTGATAAAATTGCTTAAACTTTTTCTTTTTGTTTGAACTCTTTGAATAAATAGAACTTATAGAATATGTATGTTAAGTGAACGTTGATTATATGAAGTTTAGTGAAAATTGACTCGTATGTTTAATTGCAGACAATTTTGAAAACTGAAAACATTGATCTTGAAGGAATTGACCGAAGTGAGCCTAGGTACCCCGAATGGAGCATGTGTTGGACAGAATGAAAAAAACATCTTTACCCCAAAAGTTCATCACAAAATTTAAATCCTACTCCAAAGTCGACGCCTGAAGTTCACAAGAGTCGACAGTATTTTTCCTTATCATAAAGACGAGATCAACGACTGATTTGGAGAACTTCAAGCTATATGAAAAGTGGCATAAGTTCAAGTTGCATTTAAATTCAAAAACTAAAACCAATGCAAATGATTAGGTAGCGATTGTGAATCAGTCAAGGTACGGTTAAACTTCTGTTCAGTAATATCTACATAATACACAACGGAGGCAAGATTGGATGCAGTTGACTTCAAGCAAATATAAGTCGAAAAGGTCGAAGTAGGAATCTTCGACTAACAGGTTCCCCGTGTCGATTGAGGACCAAAGTCATAAATTTTGAATTTTTGTTATTTTAGGTACATCCGATAAGTACTAATTCGAAAAACCGAAATAGGCATTATTAATTAAGGGCACTATCATTATATTTAACAGCTGTCTATTCGCATTTTGACTAGCTTTTTTGTTAATTGATGTGTTTGAGTTATTACGTATTATTTCGAACTTTAATGTAAACGACGGATATGTACATATGAACCACTTCTGACATCTTGTAGTAATTTATAACTATTCTCATTACCTGCTGCGTAGGTAGTAATAACGCCTAGGTGGTCACAACTCTAACAAGGCTACATCTCAACTCGTCACAACACCACTGCTGTAGTGTTGTTACTACAACAACTGCTGGTACTAAAACTACAACTCCATAACTAGACTAAAGCAGTAGAAATTACTGCCAAACCAATTACTACCGCTACAACGACTAAAGCAGCAGCAACTCTACCAACTGCTACCACTACAAAGACTGAAGCAGCAGAAAACTACTACCACTACTGTTACTACTACTACTACTGCTGCTCCAGTCGGCTTCAAAACCAGATAAAATATTTTATTAAAATATTAAACTGGGACACTCACGACTGTACCCCGCTTGCGGGATCGGAAGGCAGGTCTCAAAACTCGCCCTAAACTTATTCTTAACGTCCTCTGAGAATCATGGTATTTTCGACTCCCCCCCTCAAGTAGCTTAGGAATACTCTTGTTTTGGAGTTACTACTCGTAGCCTAGTATAATTCCAACACAAAGAAGAGGTGAATCTATGCGGAATGCTCGAACACCTTTTGGGCGTAAAAAAACAAAAAACATTTAATTGTCCATAGTTGAGTAAGAGTGGTACTTAATATAGTAGTCTCGCGAAAGCAGTCAAAATTGCACGACTGTAAACCTTTTATCAATAAAAGGTAAAACATTAGTCATTTTCCACACTAAATTTAGTGAAAATTGCATTGATTACTGTGGAGTAAAATCTTTGAATAGCAACAATGGAATACAACGAATGCAAAAAATACAGTAGTTATAACTAGTTTTTATTACTCCTTTTTTTCTGCATAATTGATTTGTAATGTAAAAATAAAGGCAATTTTAGTTTCGCTGTATCTCCCAATTTTATTTAAAAAAACATTAAACATTAGCGAATAATTGTTTCATGTTTCCATTTCCGTATCAATTTTCCTTAAGCAGCAGGAGCCAGCACTAATCCAGCAAAAGTTCCTTGGCAGGATTTTTCCAGCTCGGCCTTGGCTTCTGACAATGCTTTGTCGACACACGCATCGTAGTTGGCAGTGTCACCTTCAGGACATCTAAACAATGATATCGATAAAAAAACACTGATAAACTTACATATAGCAGTAAAATTTACTATACAATCACCGGCTCAATTTGAAATCATTAAGCAAGCTTTGTGTTACGTATAAGACAACCTCATCTGGAAGTTCTTGTGCAGTTTAAGCGAATTTAGTGTTCTAATTGTGTGACTAGTTTACCTCAATTTAGGGCCTATTCCTTTACCGGATAAAAGGATTAATTATAATCGGACTAAACGGTTTAAAAATTATGCTTAAAAATGCCATTCCAAAACCTCCGGATTTAGTGGCCTTAACTTTCAGCGCGCTGCCTTTTAATCGGACTAAACGGACTTAACTCTGCAGGCTAATGTTAAGCGTGCATGTTAAATCCGTTTAGTCCAGTGGTAGTTTTGGAATGGGGTCAGACTAAAATTAAGCCGCTTATTTTAAATCTTTTAGTCCGTTTAGTCTGATTTGTCATTTCAAAACCTCGGACTAAAATAAGTCCAGTGCGGTAAAGGAATAGGCGCTTTAGTGTAGCTTTAGCCAATTGACACGCACTGAATAATATTTTAAAACCCGGATGTTCAGGTTTAAATAGTGTTAAAATAATTAACAAATTATCTCCAATTACTTTAAACTCGTCGTCAAGTTTGTTACGACTATGACAATGCTAACCTTTTTGTTTTGCCGTCATAACCGAAGTTACACTTTTCGAATTCTGTTGTCAGATACTCCTTGCATCCACCAATTAATTGCGGGTTGATCACCGATTCCAGTTTTTGCACAATCGTTGCACCTGGGTAGTAAACACATCTGAAACGATCACAGTTAACTTGCGAAAATAGATTGGAATAAACTTTTTATCAATAATTAAGCTATGGTTCTACCTACTAATTTGAGTAGAAAATTACGAAAAGAGTGTTACTATCCTTAACGATTCATTATTATGCTGTTACTTAAAGGCTTGGTATAACAGAGCTTTTTGAACCCAAAAAGCCCTTCTACTAAATGATGCTACAGAATGCTTCTATAACAATGTCAAACAACAATAACTAAACATGAGTAAATAAACACTCAGCTATAAAGACAGGTGTTTTTCAATGATACCGCACTTTTAGTTGCTGGAGGTTACCCTATGTACATGGCTGAATTTTAAAAAATGATACGTAAAAGAAAATATCAACTGAAATAAATGACTATCTATAGTTATGTATGTACATATGTAAGTACGTAAGTGCGCACTTATAGCTGTATGTCCGTTCAGCTGGAAAAGTTACGAAATAATTACGAATTAATACATGCGATCTTATAGACTGTTAGTGACGTCAATATTTCGTAATTTAGTTGGCTGAACGGACATACGGATGTAAGCTCGAATGGAACCTAAAGTTGTAGTTTTTTACATTCAGGACACCAATTACTGTCAAAGAACATATACAATTTTCTGAAAACTACACTTACTCTTCCAAGACGAGGTTCTTTTCCACAACACACGACACTACTTTTGTGGGCAATATCGTCAGTTGGGTTGAGACAGCTCCCGCGCAGGTCAGAGCATTCATAAGTTCTTCTGGCGGAGCCGCGTAAAACTTTTGCATAGCGTCCATATAGCACCTAAAAGCAAAAATTGTGAGTGAGAAATGGTGAAAAGTAAGGAGCTATAACAATTGCATATGCATATGTGCTATATTTAGACTATTAAATTGTGACGTTAGTATTTGGTAGGTCATTTGACATTGGGGCTGTAGTAGTGGTTAGCATTCTCGACGCCAGCGGCTGGCTCTTTCTGCTGATTCATGCGTAACGGAGTCTAAGGCACGATTGTTCGTGGTCAAAAGGTAGATTTCACAAGGATGGTTTTACCAAACTATAATTTTACCTTTAAGCCCGGTTCATACTTCGTGTTTTGTGTTTTGTGTTTTTGTGTTTTGTGCTTTGTGTTTTTGCCCAGTGTTTTGTGCTTTTCTGTTCATCTCCGAAATTTGTGTTTTCGTCTGTGCTTTTGTGTTTTGTGTTTTGTGCTTTTGATCCTGTGTTTTCAGACATAAAAATTTTGTGTTTTTGGAATTCTGTTAAACATTTGTGTTTTGTGCTTTTTCAGAGTGATTTTGTGTTTTTGTGTTTTGTGCTCAGCACAATCTACATACTCAAAAGCACAAAAGCACAAGACACACGTCACGTCTTTTTATATTCCAATCAGATTAAACTGTCAAATATAAAATATTCAGTCCTTTAACTGAAAAAATTGGTTGTTACATTGTATTATTAGTCAAGTCTGATGTCATATTTAGTTAATTTCAGTTAATAAGTTTTTCATTATAGTTCTTCTTTATTTATTTTTATATATTATTTTATATTTTATATATATTTATAATACCGTCTGAAAATTTTCTAAAAAGTTCTAAACAATCTATAATTCCGAAGACATAAAAAATTTTCCTAATTACGAAGCAAATATTGTAGAAAACATTATGAGAAGAAAAACAGTTAATTTTGATTGGATAAACACAAAAGCACATTTTAAAAAGATGAACATTGTCCATGTTTCGAAAACACACCCAAAGCACACCGAAAACACAAAAGCACAAATCAAAAACACAAAACACTAAGCACAAAGTATGAACCGAAAAACACAAAAGACAAAAGCACAAAACACGAAAACACAAAAACACGAAGTATAAACTGCAAAAACACAAAAGCACAATTCAAAAGCACAAAACACAAAAGCACAAAGTATGAACCGGAGAACACAAAACACTAAAACACAAAACACAAAACACGAAGTATGAACCGAGAAAGCACGAAACACAAAACACAAAAACACGAAAACACTAAAACACAAAACACAAAACACGAAGTATGAACCGGGCTTTACGTACCGTTACCTATATGATTTGCAAAAAATTTCACTGAGAAATATTGACTGATTCGTGAAGATTTAGTGTATTTTTTACAACCAAGGTTTTAGCTGAGTCAAAATTTCAACATAACAAAGACGTACTATACCGCAGGTTATTAAAACTTCAGCTGAGCTAAAAACACGGTTTAGGAAAATTTACGAAAGTTTAAACAAATCAGGCAATATTTTAATTTTGGTGAAAATATTTCCCACGCACACAAAAACGAACGTAAAACCATGTAAACCAGTAAAATCATCTTTGTGAAATGAACTCCAATGACCGTTTGCACCAATCTCATTGTCTTGCTATTCTCTAGTGCTGTTCATCATTTTACAATGTTATACTATTTTTGAGCTATTCTATTGTTCGTGTAAGCCAGCGTAAGAGTCTTACAATTGTCACAATAGTCACTGTAAACTCAGGTTTTTAGCTTCATATGTTTTACATAAGTTCATTACGAATCACAAGAATTTCCACTTACAGTTGTTGATATTGTTATTATAACGTCAGCAACAGGGCCGCGGGGCTTGTTTTCAGTGTAATAAGTGGTTCATACCTATAGCCGGCTTTGCGTGGCTCAAAGCAATATGTTCATAAGCAATAAGCAATTGGCTGCGGAGCATTAGTTCAATAAGTTGTTTAGGTGTTAGAAAATTTGCTGGTGATTAAGACTTACGATTGGGCCGTTACCAATGCTGCGGGCGGTCCGAAACACGAGACATGAGTCAGTACCGTAGTTTTTATATCCATCGCATTTGACATCTAAAAAAATAAAAAAATAGCTAAAGCCTGTCTTCTCAATTACACCGGAGAAAGTACAATAAACAACCATGCCACATATGACTGGTATTTGGAAAAAATGATATAACATTGAGTGTTTATACGATTGAGATTGACCAGTCGACGTAAATTTTTTTCGTACACTTAGTTAGGAACCGTGTCAAAAGTGATACTAGTTTCAAAACGTGTACACGTTTTGAAAACACGATTTGCAAACGTGTAAATGCGAAAGCAAATCGTGTCATTTGATTGACACAGCTGTTTAATGCTAATCTAAATCAATCAAATTAGTTTACTAATGAAATTCTATTCTATTCTTGAAGAAATTTATGTGCGTACCTACTCATCAACGCTTGCTACATAGCTGGTCACTTTACTTCATTATTCAGCTGAGACATATATATGCATATATAAGTATGTATACAGCCGGTTAGTTGGCCAAAAACTTTTGCTAGCGGTCATTAATGAACCATTCAGCGACAGCCACAATTAATCCTCAAACGTGTTTTCCTATTTCCAAATCGTGTATTTTTCAGCAAAAACACGATTTGAAACGTGTCATTTCAAACGTGTTATACGTTTGGAATTTTGACACGGTTCCTTATAAGCATCCAAACTTTTTTGTTTTGGTTATTATCCTTGATCTGAGCACTTCTATGTTAGCGTGCAGATTTTAATAGAAGTCAGAGCAGTATTTGCTGATTGTTCCAGTTTTTATAGTCCGTGAAGCATTGCTGCAACACGTTCTATCAAAATAATTAACGCTAACTACATCGCTCGGCCACTCATTCTCTCATCATAGTGCCTACCAAAATACAGTCGTACGGTTGATAGTGACACTACTTCTACTTACGCATGCAGCAGCCAACAGGGTCATAAATCCCAGAAATGACGACATAGCTGAAACAAAAAATACAAGAACGATTCGTAGTCAAGTGGTGTATTGGTATAGCTATATGCGACAGTCGTAATCACAGATGTGCATGGTGGTCTGCTGGGGGGAAGGCGATCCCCCCAGATTTGAAAATAAGGGACTAGCCCCTTTGGATTTGACCCATCGGGACAAACCGCCCTTCCTGAGCTAAAAAACGAGGCCAAATGATCACAATTTGCCACAGACCGCTGTGAAATGATTCAAAACGAGCAAATAGCAAAAAATTAAATTAAAAAAATAATATCAAAATTTTGCCAATAATTGTTCTGTTTAAGGAAAAAACACGCACACAACTGTAACTGTCTCAAAACTTAGATGATTTGTCGCGTAAGTAGTTTCAGAAGCTTTACATAAGTCTTTATAAAGTCTTATAGGGATTGAATACATGCGAGAACTTATGAGAAGGTTACGTGAAATACATACATATGTTACGTATGTGCACGTCTGTGAACTGGATTTCTGATGTCAACGTGCGACTTGCCAAACGGTTAGAGGTCTGTTTTTCCAGACCGGCCCGCTAGGAGCAATCTCAGACAATGACCGGACAGGAACGATTTAAGATCTGTATCGTACTGTCTCGGCCGTTAGCAAAAAACATTGTTAATAATCTATTAATTTTTGCATGGCGGTTAAATAGTGTTACTTGTACCCAGATTTTCTCTCAAAATTCTTAGATACTGTACAGGATCTCACTAAACAATAACTGTCCACCTTTTTCTTGGAATCTCCTCGATCCGTGTATTAGGCGTCTATTTTTACGCGGCGGCCTCAGCAGCCGCGTATATACTATAGTGCAAAGCTCTCATATGCTTAGCACGCAAATTGAACAATCCTAGTGTAATTTGGCTGCTAGGTCAGCAGATTACACTGTTTTTGTGGGCGTGTGTGTCAGTTTGTGTACGTATAAACACAGAGAAGAGCTGGCAGCGATTCCATTCGCATGTCTGTCAAGAACTAATAACGCTGTGGACAGCACACCGTATTATGACGGAACCTGTTGCATCAGCGTTTCGTAGATTATATATCAGAACATCCGAAACGACATGAAAGACTTGGAAATGGGAACCGGTTAATGTGATGGTCAAAAATGTCCTTTCACTTCAGACCCAATTGTTTTGCCTCCCCTCCTGCAGTTTTGAATGTTTTTTATCCAAAGTTTTGGCTCGTAGTGTTGTTTTAGGAATAAGCTCGATGCAGTGATGCAACTAAGTGCATGTAGAAAATTTCAGTTCTGCCACAGAACAATGTTCCTTCTGCTTTTGTGAAACTAAGACTTTTTGTTTACATATTTTTAAGGGGGTAGTGTCGCGAAAGCAGTCGATTTTGCGCGACTATAAAACTTTTTCAGTGAAAAATAGGTCATTGTTCTTTATATATTTTAAAAATATGTTTTAAGGGGGTAGTGTCGCGAAAGCAGTTTTGCTCATAGGTTGCAAAAAGAGATCTTTTTGCTTTGAACTTGTACGTTCACTGAGAAACTAGTCCAATGCTATACTGTGTTAAATAAGTACTGCCAGACAGTAGACTACCAATATCTACCAATATCTTGAACCAATCACCGATTGTAAGCCAGACATCACACAATAAGGACATGAAAATTCAAAAAATTTAGCCAGATATCAGATTGGCCAGCTTGTGAAGCACACATAACGTGTCGACGCACAGTTTTTTGCCACAAATAAGGAAAAAGAAAAATAAAGGTTCGTTTTTCTTTTGATTTTAAAATAAGCGTCTGAATTTTTCACAATTTATCATTATTGCTGTGAGTACTTCACTGTTTACGCACAGTTTCACAGTTCAAACAGGTATTACTCCGCAGCCACTCAAGCAATTTGCAGTAAATTTTGTGTACATAAACTACAACATATGTCTTTTTAGTCTATGTAAACAAACTAAACAAATAAGTTGATAATTGTGACGAAGAAATTTAGACTCATTATTCGACTGTATCTACATAAATATATAAAGTCTAACTGTCCCATTTGAACTTTTCTGATATAATAGCAGTTTTGACCATAAGCGATGACATTGCAGGCTAGAAATTAATATATGTATATCAAAACTGACAGTGGTCATGTTTAGTTACAAATATTGACAATAAAACATTATGGTGCCGCGTTTTATACTCGAAGAATATCCTCAGCACTGCAAGCACGTCACAATGACATCTTTCCAAAAATAATTCAACTCTACTCGCAAACCGTGCTTGTTTAATCCTACTGCCACACAACGATCTATATACATACTTAACTGATAAGTGATATGTAAATTATGCGTGTAATTGTATACGTGTAGCATATTTTGTGACAGTGATGACTAAGGTGATGCCGATTCCGAAGTCACTGAATATGACTCCGGAGTCAGTTAATGAATATCAAAACTGCCGGAAGTAACATTGGACCTGCGACGTCAATACTCAGTCGGACTGCAGTCATTGACTGCAAAATGAACTCAGTGACGCTGACTCCGGTGTCATATTATGTTAATTTTGAGCCGTACTGTATAATGAAGTTACTCTTACAGTATTATTGACGTTTACAATATTACTTTATTTAAATTAGTTGCAAATTTGCTATGTAATTTGTGACTAATAATCGATAATTACATTAGGTCAATGACTTTGAAGTTTAATAATAAATCCGTGGACAGTTTTTGCAAGTAGGGCAGAGAACACATGGATATGGGGTTTTTCCATAGCAACAACAGCATCTTACTGGAGTATCGGAAGCCCGCCCTGCGTCTCATAAGAGCATTTTCTGGTTCGGTCGCCACAAGCAGCGTACTAGAAGCCAGCATCAGCAACAGAGCAGCCAGCACTTTCTAGGGATTCATTTTTCAGTCGATGCAGATGGGATATCGATTTGTCGAGAGAAGGAGTGTACGTAGGTGGATGCACTGTGATAACTTAGCTATGGTGTGATGTGAATGCGTTATAATGTATCTTAGAATACTGTTCAGAAGCATGGACTCAGTATCACTCGAACAAATGGCTGTTACCATAGTTACGCCAACATTAAGCCAGATTACCGTATCATTGTTTTGAGATTGTTTGATGTTGTTAAAAGTATGGGTTATGGCACTTGTTGGCATGGTACAAGTGATTTATACACATGTTTCTGTAAAACACCGAGCGTACCTGCACGAGGTTTTTATACATGCTTATAAATTTCTTTTAGGACAAGAACTATTGCTATAAGTGACTTGTACATACATCGATTCCAACTCTGGCTGTGCACTGTGCAGTATAAGTAGACTGCACGCTGTTGTGTGCAGTATAAGTCTGGTTAAGGCACTTTTCTGTAATACTGAATCTGGTTACAATGTATTAGATGTTAACTGGCATAGAAATGCCGATCTACACATGTAGCAAGGGTGGAAAAAGTAACATTTCAAAACTCACCAAAGCTATAAGGTAATCTTCAGAGGACAAAAGTTGACAGCAAATGATGGTCTCATGCAATCGTCAGCCGATTATATACCCTTACCCCTCCTACACAAAGCCTTATCATGTTTATCACTAATTAACTAACGCTTTATGTAAAGATCATAAAATATGCTAAGTTATCACCACTAAAATGTTGCATGTTGCACCACTTTGTTACATACATATATACATTATATTTGTGCACCCTTTTATTTATCATTCATACCGCTCAATAGCAATAGTACTTGAAGCTTTAATCAGCCTTGGCTTACGGTAATATTTAATGGAATGTGAGATCAGCCAATTATGTCAATATTGGACAATCTGAAAGAAAGCGTGGGTTGCAGTTTCGTAATATCACTTTCAAATAGGTAAACTTTCATCTTCGCCGACAAATAGTTAATGGCTCTCGCAGGTGTGATACATGGCAACATCGTATGATGGTTGAGATTAAAACACAATACAATGGGTAGCCTGCCTTGGGGGGGGGGTACCTGAATAAGTAAAAGTTTTAGGTTCACCGATTTGCTTCAAATTTGCACACAATGTCGCCCTAGTGAAGGCTTATCGCAGACGTAAAAACCAAAGTTTTTGCCAATTTTTGATTATGCGCTCTCAAAAATTCTATTTGACGTCTAAATCATAATCGCAACATAACGTTTTTTGTGTGCACAAATACTGTTCATACGGACGAAGCTGGTTTTTACATAATTTGATAGCCTAATTTCATCTCAACCTCGTTGATCCATTTTTTTAATTTTTCTGCTCATGGCTATGGATGTTTTCAGTTACCGAACTCTTAATCAGTTCAGTTAATCAGTTAACTGATTAGCTGAAAATTAGATCAGTTCAGTTAATTGATCAACTATCAGTTAATTTTACAAAAATTAATATGTTCATATGTTCAGTTACAATTAAGTCAACTGTAACTGGTAACTTTAACTGAAAACTATTTTCAGTTTATTTCTTTAAAATTTATGGTTTCTTTTTCTGCTATTGTGATATCTGTGATCATGACAAAATTTCCTCGTAGTTTCTGCGATGGTGCAATTACTACTAAATTAAATACTATTTAATTTTAATTACTAAATCCAAAACTTGGTGTTAACATGAGATCAAAAAATTATTTCAATCCAAAAACTTTGATATGTAGTACATATTACATAACTACAAATGACATAAACTCCTGAAAGTAGGAACGCAAGACAATAACCAAATAAAATGACCTGTTGCGCTGTGGCGCAATCGGAGAAATAAAATCGATTGTGTGCGTGAATAAACAAGCACGCACGTAAATGTACCGATTTTTCGAATGTTCCCACAACTGAACTGAAAACTTGATTTTCAGTTAAAACTAAAAATCAAAAGCATTTCTGATGCATAACTGAAAATTATTTTCAGTTACTGCATGTAACTGAAAATAATATCAGTTAACTGATTTCAATCAGTTTTTCACGGGCAAAGCAGTTCAGTTACAATTAAGTTAACTGCTTCAAAGAATTGTGCAGTTAAGTTATCAGTTTTTAACTGCTTTTCAAAATCAAAGCAGTTCAGTTATCAGTTATTATCAGTTAACTGTAACTGCGTAACTTTAACTGAAAATGAATCAGTTAGCAGTTAACTGAAAACATCCGTACTCATGGCATGTGTAGTGACGCAAAATGTAAAGTTACTAAAATTTAGCGGGCCTAAACAGCAGCCGTTTTTTCACAATTTGTTCTCGATTTCAGTTTTGAAAATAGCTATGAAAAATCTGGATCATACGATCTTGCGCTTATATTAGCCTAGCCTGATTGGCTTGATGTGGTTTGTGCTAGAACAGTCCCAGTAAAGGCTACTTTTAAGCTTTTTGGTGTACTTTTGCCTGATTGGCTTGATGTGGTTTGTTCCAGAACTGTCCAAGTAAAGGCTACTTTTAGGCTTTCTGGTGTACTTTTGCCTATGTAAATACACTGACAAAACGCACTGAACCAAAAGTTGCACCAACAGCTGATTGTTCTTATCTGAGGTAGGGGTGCCTTGGGGGAGTAACATATGCAAAAATAAGCAAAATTGGAGAACTTTAATTTATGACCTGGGTAGCTAAACCCCCCTTTAAATGTCAAACCAACGTCATGCAGATCAGTGGCCGATTAATCAAAGCAAAACGGGCGTAGTTGAAACTGCGAACATTTTAACTAAGCTAGAGACATTCGTTGAAATTTACGCCGTTGTAAATTGTTTCAACTACGAGCTTTGGACATTTAGAAAAATGTTATGTACTAAATGCTTAACACCAAATTTTTCAGCGATGAACATTTTCAACGTAAACATTGATATAGTTCAATGTTATGTTCGCCAAAAATGTTTATACAAACTAAACTTATTATAGGCAAATTCTTCCAACGACAAACATTGTGCTTCCATAACTTCGGTCAAGTTTATTGAACGAAGACCTTTATTGGTCAGTTTCGTTGAAGACTGAGTTTCGATTTTGGTGGTAAGAAACAGCTAGTGATTGTGTACTGGGTTGCAAGCCAAGTATACCTAGCTGCAAGCCAATTGTACCGAGCTGCAAGCCGTGTGCAGTGTGCACTGAGTTCTAATTTTATGTTTAACTTTAAATAAATAAATTGTATATGCAAAGTTCATAGGGCAGGGTCAATATGTAACAATACAACTAGAATGTCAAAAGACTACCGTCTCAATAATTTACAACCTATGTAAATATGAGGCAAAATTATTTCACTAGTGCCAAATAAAGTTCTTGTCTTCACTTTATCCTTTGTCTTTACTTGTGTCAGTTGGTTCGTTAGTATGAATCAAGGGTTTGATGACGCTATTTTTGGCAACACTATACATGGGGAACCACTCTTTATTTTTGCTAGCAATGCGCAACCGGGATTTGTCTATGAATTTGTGAAAATAATAAGTGTTAAAATAGTAATTGTAAATAACAGTGTAATAAAATGTTGTAAGTTAACAGAAGGCTTTCAGCTCGGTACACCTGGCTTGCAGGTCGGTACGTATGGCTTGCGGGTCGGTATGCATGGCTTGCAGCTCGGTACACTTAGTCTAAATTGACACACTTTTGCTTTGCAGCTCGGTAGTATACCCAGCTAGTACACGATGTTTTCGCATCAAATGCAGATCATATGGTTCAATTAAGCAGCTGTGGGCCAGACTAGGCTACAGAAACAAAGGTAAATATTCGCGCTTACAAATGAACACAACAGCAATGGGAAAAGTAAAACATTTCTTTGTTAGCCAGTTTGAAAGCGTTGGAAACACATTGCACATTAGCGGCCGGAAAAAGTTCTTGATAGTCAAAATCTATTCTTTTCGTAACGAAGTCGCATGTTTTATTTTCTCAATGGTGCAATTATGTGTTGTTAAATTTTAGACCACTAAATCACTCAGACCGTACTCTTCCAGGGATAACCGTTCAATCGCACTGTAGAGCCGTATTGACCCTTTCCCCACTCATACAGTAAAAACCACTTCACGCCGTGAAGACTGGCATTTATTTGCGGGATTTTTCTAAGTTCAGCAGCTTATATAGCCTTCTCAAAAAATGTGATGTAAAAACAAGCTGTAAAATTAAAAATGAGTTAAATATACAACTGCTTCAGTTACCAAGTGTGATGTAAAAACAAGCTGTAAAATTAAAAATGAGTTAAATATACAACTGCTTCAATTACCAAGTGTGATAAGTTTTACATACTCTTTGTGCAGTGTTTTTTGATTGTTTCACCTAATTAACTTATTAATTAGTTCTTAAAGAGTAGCGTGGAACTAAC
Organism: Trissonchulus sp. WLG1_4; assembly: GCA_030248245.1. NCBI lineage: Eukaryota > Metazoa > Nematoda > Enoplea > Enoplida > Ironidae > Trissonchulus > Trissonchulus sp. WLG1_4. Next base: position 7,007 of record JASANF010012025.1, on the reverse strand, counting down.
CGTGACGTAACGTAACTTTTAACTCTCAACCTGTCAATACAGTCAAGGCATGGCGATATGGAAATTATTGCATCGATTTAGTATTTTTTGTGATCATGCAAATGCATATACAGCGGTAAGATTATAAAAACCGTAAAGTGTAGAGTGGCCTGTTGCCGACCAATGTTTTTTACCTCGTTGAAGATAGTCTTTCTTTTAGCCTGGGCTCTATTAAGGGGGTAGTGTCGCGAAAGCAGTTTTGCTCATAGGCTGTGAAAATAGAACTTTTTGTTTTGAAGTAGTACATGCAATGAGAAGCTAGTCCAACGCTGTATGGTATCAAATAATTACTGCCAGACATCACACTATCAATATTGACAAATATCTTGGACCAATCGTCATTAGTAAGCCAGACATCACACAATAGGGACATAAAAGTTCGAAAAATCAAGCCACATATCAGATTGGCCAGCTTGTGAAGTACACATCATGTGTGGACGCACAATTTTTTGCGACAAATAAGAAAAAAGAAAATTGAAGGTTCGTTTTTCTTCTGATTTGAAAATAAGCGTTTAGATTTACCACAATTTATCATTATTGCTGTTACTATTTTACAGTTTAAGTACACCTTCACAGTTCAAACTAGTATTACTCCACAGCCGCTACAGTAATCTGCACTAAAATTTGTGTGCATAAATTACAACATATGTGCTATTAGTCCGTGTAAAAAAACTAAACAGAAAAATTGGTAAATGTGACTAAAAAATGGAATGTGAATAGGTTTTTTTTTCGTCATTTTTCCGACTTTGAGACATTATTGCAAACTATATGCTGCACCAATTTTGCTGAAACTTGGCAAAATAATTTGCCTTTTGGTAGATTTTTAAAATATAGAAAGAACAATTTCTAACATTTTACTGAACAAGTTTTACAGTCGCGCAAAATCGACTGCTTTCGCGACACTACCCCCTTAAGTGTAAAGCTAGAACTATTATCAACGAATTAAAATGCTGCAACATTGTTGAATGTATTTCCTGTACTCTGTAAATGTAAATATATTAGAATGAAAATTTAAAAAATGGATTCGTCCTTTATTTTTTCTTCGCAAATTATTTTATTATTTTTTCAACTTCACGAAAATTCTCATCAACATCAGAACCAGCCAACACATCTTCTGCAAAGTCTTTGCAAGTCACCATCAGAGCATGCTTAGTCTCATCTACTGCATCGTCAAAACACTCATCGTAAATGGCAGTGTCGCCACTTTCCGGGCAGCTAGAACAACAGTCACAAAAAATGTACAAACCTGTTGTTAATCTGTTAATTACGTCATCACAGGGAATGGTCGAACAAGTCTAAACTAGACGCACTGTGAATACTTCAGGTTTGGTCACAGTCTCTACATATGTAGCTTATGAACAATATTTTCTCTAACGTGGTAAACGTAAACAAAAAATATTGTATCAGGTTTGGCGCGATAGCGCCAAACCTATAATAGGTGCACCGTTCACAATTTGAATAATTGAGTATTTCATATGTAAAATGAGTTTCTTAAAGCTTGCTCTGCTCTTTGGCGTATTGCATAAAAATGCGTAAAAAATAAAAATAAAAATTTAAAATTAAAACCTTATTTTTATTTAACCAGGAATAATTGCAAGAGCGTACACTACAATAAAGTAGTACAAATATGCAAAAAACAATCAAAATATAGTCAAACATTATAACCAGTGGCAGCATAAGATACCTTTTAGTTTTGCTGAAAGGTTTGAAGTTACAATCTTCAAATTTTTTCACCAAAAAGTCTCTGCAGTCACTCAATAATTCAGGTTTGATCACGGTCTCTAGCTTCTGCACAATTTTTTCTCCTGCGTAGTAGGCACATCTAGAACGTTTGCAGCAATTTACGGACACTTTAAATCAGCTTCAGACTTTAACAAGGGTATAAATAATACCCTGGGCTCTGTTATGTTACAGTGTTATTCATATATTGAAAGAACATCCATAGCACTTTAATATTGTGCCAAGAACATATTCCTTAATTAGTGTTATTCTAGTGGCGATATTTTCTTGCTACAACTTTTTTTACGGCTTAAATGTGGATGTGATTATATCATATGTTAGCTTAAGGTGGTAGTGTCGCCAAAGCAGTTTTGCTCATAGGCTGCAAATGAGAATTTTTTGCTTTGAAATTGTAAGTTCACTGAGAAACTAGTGCAATGCCATCTGGCGTCAAATAAATACTGCCAGACACTAGACTACCAATATCTACCAATATTTTTAACCAATCACCAGTTGTGAGCCAGACATCACACAATAGAGACATAAAAGTTCAAAAAATCAAGCCAGATATCAGATTGGCCAGCTTGTGAAGTACATGTGATGTTTTGACGCACAATTTTTTACCACAAATAAGAAAAATGAAAAATGAAGGTTCGTTATTCTTTTGATTTCAAAATAAGTGTCTTAATATTTTACAATTTATCATTATTGCTGTGAGTACTTTATAGGTTACGCACAGTTTCACAGTTCACACAGGCATTAGTCCACAACCACTCAAGCAATTTGCACTAAATTTTGTGTGCATAAACTAGAGCATATGTGCTTTTACCTTGTGTAAAGAATCTAAAGAAAAAGTTTTTCAATTGTGACGAAATTATCGAATGTGAATAGGTTTTCAAAACGTCATTTTTCCGACTTTGCGACTTCACTGCTAACTGAATGCTGCATCAATTTTTCTAAAACTTGGCAAAAATATTTGCCCTAAAACATACTGTTAGAATATATAAAGAACAATGACCTATCTTTCACTGAAAAAGTTTTATAGTCGCGCAAAATCGACTGCTTTCGCGACACTACCCCCTTAAATGTATAGATTGGGTATTTTCGTTGATAAAATGTCAGTTATCACTAATTGCTGAATTATCACCTCTAGGGCTGTAAAAATTAACTTCAATTTTAACTAATCATTAACTAATTAGTGTTTATATACTAATTTTACTGCAAAAATGTTGGAGGTTACTTCAGCTATAACTATATTTAAATTAAAAGATTTATATTTCAACTATTAATTGAACAAACTTCTAAGATAATTGAGATCATATTTCAAAAAAATTATTCAAAAATCATTAAGTTTCACATAACTTTAGCTAGGCTTTTTTAATCTTAACTATTACTATGTTTTCATAAACTGCTTCATAAACGGCGTCAAAGCAATTGCCATAGCATTTGCCCTGGGGCTTGTTCAACTTTACAAGTCTTACAGTTGATCCAATGTTATTTCCGGTAGTTTTGATTTTCATTAACTGACTCCGGAGTCAGAGTCAGTGACTGCGAAATCAGCATCACCTTAGTCATCACTAACACAAAATATGCTACACGCATACCTACACATGTGTGTATATCCACATGCACATGTAAGCCATTTAAAAAGTAGGTATGACTAATGTGATGCTGATTTCGATGTCACTGACTCGGTCTCCGGAGTCAGTTAACGAATATCAAAACTACCGGAAGTAAATTGAAGCTGTGACGTCAATAGTTTTATTGCAGTCACTGACTGCAAATTGATGTCAGTGACGCTGACTCCGGCGTCATATGCTGTTAATTTTGAGCTGTACTGTAATGAATTCATAACGAATCACATGATTTTGCAGTTACAATTGTTACAATTGTACAGTCGTTTTCAAATAAAAAAGAATTTGCCCGACGCCATTTCATCATCCGACGCGTCGGGTTTCATCACCGAGGCCGTCGGATGACATCATCTGACGGCCCTGGCTGGGCGTCCGATTGCATCATAGAGTTAGAAATGGGAGAGCTTGCTGGAAAAATTTTCGAGGTTGACTGCGCAGCGAGTTATGCAGATTTTTTGTAGTTTATTTTTATATGCTGTTTAAAATGCGTTTTACTTAAATTTGATTTTACTTAAATTTGCTGAATTCTGATTTTTATTAGTTAGTACTACTAGAAAGACAAAATTTGTTAATATTCATAATTTGCGCTGAAGCAGCCACCCCTACTCAAAACTTTAGGCCTGAACTTTGACAGCTAATTAATTACTGGCTTGCATAACTCTAGGCGTCGGATTGCATAACCGAGGACGTCGGATGACATCACCCGACGCGTCGGATGACATCACCCGACGCGTCCGATTTCATCACTAGTCCCGACGCCTAGAATCCATTTTCATTTGAAACCGACTGTAAGACTTGTAAATTTGAGCAACAGGTCCTTGGTACGTAACAAATCATAAGATCTGTCCTCGTCAGAAACAAGCTTTAGACTGTGTATAGCAAGTCTGAGCTACGATTTCTTTTATACATTCTACCATAATTGTATTAACAAAAATTGGCAATTGCGGTTACGTATGCCTGTTTCATTTTGACCCAGCAGTTTACCAGTCATACCCACTACTAGTTAACAATTTAAAATGATCACATTTAGTATTATCAAGAGCACATAATAGAAAAAGTATGACACTCTTCGTATTATTCCTTGGGGCTTGCGACCAATTGGTATCATTACATACACTTAATACAGTAAAATAATTTAACATCTAAAAGTTTTGTTTAAATTGTCAAGACGTTTAACTATCCCTAATTAAGTAACTAAAACTTGATTCTTAGTATCATTTGACTTCTGTTTGAACAAATCTCACTTTCAATTTGCCTGAATAGTTTCAAAATATCTAGCTAACAAAAACTTACTCATCATAATAATAAAAATTCTTTCTTGTAAAGCACGATGTCAGTCTTGATGACAACAGAATAATCTGGCTATTCAGACTCAAAGTGCAGAGAAGTGCATCTGCCAATTCCGCTACCGTTGGAACTTTCTGAATCTGTGCCATAGCATTTATATAGCATCTATAATCACAAAATGTAAATTAATTGTAAGTACCTGCGTTACAAGAAGGAATGGAATGCAAAATTTTAATTTGTTTTAATCCATATACATCCAGAGTTTTAATCCATATACATCCTAGGCCAAAAGCAGCTAAGTAGTGTAAACCAGTAGTTGTAAGTTTCAATAAAAAATTTAAAATTATTAATTATTTCAATTTAAAATAAAATCACAGAATAGACATTAGCTGCAATCAATTATTTCAATAAAGTTTAACCTGTCGCACACAGGATTTTTAATTTTCGGAAGGGTTTTATGGTAATCTTACAAAACTGAATGCAACGTCTCTTTCTGAAAAAAATTTATGCGTAGGTCACAAAACTTATTCCAAGGACACCGTTCTATTGTGTCACTGGCAACCATTGCGTTTCATGACAAAATCAGAACGAAGTACATAACGAAACACGGGAATTTCATTGGTTCCACCTCAACCTTGACGAAACCAGAAGGTTTTGACCACTCCAATAAACTTTTAAGGCTAAATCGAAACCAAGCCGCTGACTTCGACATCAAACATTCTACATAGCTAACCATTACAAGACAGCCCCAAGTCTCTTAGGTCCTACTTTTTTTACAAAACGACACACATAAGTATTTGATTAGTCTCTGAATCAATTTGTACTTACGGTTGGGACAATCCAGACATCGCTGCATTTCCGAAACACGTGACTTGAGTATTCACATGAGTCTTGAACATCAATTGAGCGTTTGACACCTAAACACAAAATTAAAAATTTGTCACAAAATCCGAACAGATTCCATTCCCGACCAGCACATTTCATTTAAAGCAAAAATGTTCTTTTCTACACGAGAAAACATTGAAAAATGCATAGAAGAAAACATTTATTTATTTTGATGGACAAAAACACCGTGTACCGTGTACCGACGGACTACCAAGGGGCTTTTAGACGGGGTTTAGACTAGCAAGCAGAAGTGTTATGCAAAAAGGTGTTCTGAGTTCTGATTAAGCACAAATTTGCAAGAGTTAATTGGTTAGCCAATTCAAAAATCTGCTGCGCAGACAAGTTTTGGTAAATGAGCGAGCTCATTAAAGCATTCATGAATCGATCATATAAAGTAACGGCAAAGGATCTGGGTACGTGTGTGTTCCGCAGCAATAGCAGTATATTTTCTATAAAACCAATGTTGCTGGATTCCATAAAGTTTGATCAACAGAAAATATTAGGGACGAACATGACACTCATCCCTATTCTAGTTAATCGCCGAAACAATGCTCCGGCCAAAACAGCCGTTTTACGCCTTGATTCCAGGAGGGACCCTCTTGAAATCAGGGATGTGTCTTGATTTTTAAGAGGGGTGGTACCCTTCTCTTGTTTCAGCACACTAACCACACAAAATCGGTAGTATCTTTATTTCAGGGGGAGGGTACCCTCTCGTTTCAGCACAACACCAGCTTACCACAGAGTCCATGCTGGTGGTCTGAATTGAGGGTGCAGAATTGAGGGGGTACACCCTGAAATCAAGACACTTCCTTGATTTGAGGGGGGTCCCGCTCCTAACCCTGGAATTAGGACATGTCTTGATTCGAAAGAGAGGGTACCCCTCCCGGAAATCAAGGCATCAAACGGCTATTTTGGCCGGAGCATTGTTCCGGCCGATTAGCTACAATAGAGAAGAGTGTCATACTCTTCCCTCTTATGTACTCTTGGCTTGGTATACAAAAGTCAGCGCGCTTTCCGTGCATTGTGTGCTGTTGTACGCACCAATGATCACCATAACAAGTATTGTTTAGATGTTTAAAACCGTGTAAAATCTACAATGCATTTGCAACGAATGTTGCTGAGGTTGATTATTAATGCACTGGCATATAAAATTTCATTTTAATTTAATCTCAATTAGTGAAGGTAAACGTATTTACATGAGCGTGGTCAGTTAATATGCATCAAAATTAGATTCTTTGAAGTTCAAAGAACATGTTCAAAGTAGCTTTCAAGGTGACGTGAGAGTTTATCAGGTGTAGAAATTTTAGGAGTGATAAGGTATGCCACTAAGAGTGATTTCTGGAACTGTTTGAATTATTTCAAGAACTGTGTTCAACTGAGTTTGAATTCTAATGTGAGAATTTATTCGGTATCTGAGAAATAATCAATTTAAACAGACAAACT
>JASANF010012024.1:0-13112 GCA_030248245.1 Trissonchulus sp. WLG1_4 | reverse complement strand
TATAGGTATTTTGGAAAATTTTTCATAAGATTCTATGTTTACTAAAAAACTCATTAGCTCATTAAAAGGTATCATATATCCGTCATATTCATGTGAAAAATGAACATTTTATCAACTATGGGGGATTCGATTCAAAATAATTATGCCGGTGATTATGAAAGCGATTTTACGCCAACATTAAACTATAACATCAAAACTGTTAACGTGCTATGTGAATCCAATAATGAAAGTTTCGTGAAAACGTATCTAGCCTTATGTCTATACCAACTGCTTTAGCAAAAAAAACTATAGCAAATTAGTAGAGTAGAATTAGCCGCTAATTGAACAGCAACAACATATAAAAAGTTCAGATGTAGAAAGTTAGGCAATTAGATCATAAGTACATAGGACAAGACTTATTTGTTTACCTATACATTACATAATTATCAATGAAAGTCAACGAAATAAAAGACCAACTGAAAAGTTCAATTCTGGTCTTTTTTTATTGATTATTCTGATAATTTTTAATAATGTAGATATTAAAAAACTAAAATATCATATGACGGACATTTATCCCAGACATCAAAAACTTTGAAGAAACAATACAAAACAAGTAGTTGTTGACCAAAGTAAAACGACTTGTCAGAAGCTAAAATTCAATCTCAAATATAATTAAAAATTTTAAAATTCAGAATACAAAACTATTATCGTTAAATGTTGTGTTTACGGACAGCCGTACAAGTAAATAAACAGAAATCGAACATCTGCGTGTGAAGAGTATACCTATTGAAGTAATGAATTTAGAACTGTAAATATACTTTCCGATAGTTTGTTCATGAAACTGTATGTCTTTCACAAAATAGATTTACACCCTTTTCACAAACATTTCTACTTTCAAAAGTTTCTGTACTTCAAAATCTGGAAAGTTTTCAAATCGAAATAAAGGACTAAAAAGTATGAAATAGAGGCTACTTAATAAAAATTTAAACTCAGTAATCTATTGAATTTAGTAAAATTTGTAGTCCAGTAAGTTTTTATGATTTTGTTTGAAAAATGACAGTTTGGGCATGAAATAACAAACTTGTGTTAACTTAAAAATAATTTTTAAATCTTGAATTTAAAAAAATAAAATAATAATCATTTTAAAAATACAGATGTGATACTGAAAAAACTAATAAATTGGAGAGTACATGCTAGAGTTAGCCAAATATAATGTATAACAACTTAATCCTAAAAAAGATTGAACCGAAACTGAAAGTACAGACCAAATTTATTTGCTAGAGACTCTGGAGTCAAACAGCATAATAAACATTATTATAGAGTCTGTGGCAATTTTGATCGGTACTGTATGTCAGATTTCTCTTAAACTGTAATTATCCAATGCATAGTTCTTCAATCCGAATTCGTCAGTCTTTTATTACTCATAGCGATTGCTACATATCTGGATGAACGTTTGTTTGCTTGTTAGATTAAACTGATGATTAACAAGTGAGTAAGTAAAAAATAAAAAAAAACATGAATGATAATATCACCTTCAAAGTATTGGTGAAGGCCTGTTTTTCACAATAAAATTGGTAAATTGAAACTCCAAAAAATTCTACAATTTTAAAACCAAACATACAGACAGACCATTCTTGAATGCTTCAGCTCGAAAACGCTTAAAATGACAAAAGTTAGCATTCTGAAAGAATAACGGAAAACGATTCAAAAAGTTTCAAAGCTCTACCATTTAGAATGTGCCAGTTTTTCTAGTAGCGCAGCTCACTGGAATTTGTTTTTCAAAAAAAAAGATTGAAAATGGCTTAAAGTGAAACGACTTTGAAAAACAGCTGGTGGCTGAGAACTGGATGTCTGAAACATGAGTCATAGCTTGCCGTAAAGTCGTAAAGACTCATCCTTATACTGTGTCTCAATTTTTTTGTCCTCAGGTAGCTCCAATGAAATTTTGTGTCAGAAAACGAAACTTTTTCATTAAAGTATATATTTATGCGTCAAGTCCAGGTTATGTGAAGAATGAATTTTGCCGCATACAGTAGTTTTATTCAGTCCTTTAGCTTAAAACGTTTGTATCCTACTTAGTAAGGCTGATTTTTTATTAGCATAACAAATTATTCTAGTTTAATCAACTTGTTTTTATGTTAAGGCATGGGGTGCCCACTAGGCAAAATTAGATATTAGCAGTAAGAATTAAGAACTGAAAAAGTAGGTTGAGGGCTGAAATATGCTCCATTATCGATTAGTCAGTGAAAAACTTTTATGACGTCTTTCTAAGCGCCATATGTACTTTTGTAGTAATTGTGAATTGTTATTGACATTAATTTGCTGGTTTGTTATTTCTCATGTCTGATAAATGATTTAAGATAAGGACCTCACATGGTCTCAGGTTGTTATTATAAAGGTTTAAGTTGACATTCAGTAAGTTTTCATAAAAAGACACGCTATCGTTTGTTGGAAGCAACAAGAGACCTCAGTTTTCGAAGAAAGAAGAAATAGAAGTGCCGGAAATCGAACCATGTCGATATCAATAATGCTAACCACTACACCACAGCCTCCAAGTTTCATAGGCCGTATTTGTCATTTACAACACTTGCACTTCATGGAGGTTTTACAACTTATTATCAGCAGTTTTAACTCATATCGAGAATATAAATACCAAATAGGAAGGCTGGAATGGAATTCTATCAAGAATGAGGGAGGCGTGATTTTTCATTGTATTTTAACAGACTCAATTTTAACATTGCTGCAATTTCATTGTAGATCGAGAAATTGTGTGTTGTTTGGATACATTACAGTAATTTTGTTGGCTAGAAACGATTGATGAGTAAAAAAATGCCAAAATGGTGTAAAGCTGTATATTAGTTAAAAAATGAGCCAGATGCCTTGAAAATGAGCCTTGAAGAGTCGAGTAATTCGTACATTCTATCGTTATATGAAAAGCAATACTAGTTAGTCCATTTTAAGATAATCTTTAATAATTAAAAAGATAAACTTATACTAAATAGTTACTTTAATTTTAGCCTTATACAATTTTAGATACATATAGAGAAGTATATATGCTCGATTTCCAGTAAAGAAATATGTTATAAGGATTCAGCCAGACCGCAAAATGAGGAACCCTGAGAGCAACAGAAATACATGACTTCATTACGACTAGAGCGAGTTCCATTAACAAGCATCAAGACTCAGAGAGTAGTCACAACAATCACGCCTCCTGTTTTGTCTCAGGGTTCAGCAATTTCTGGTCAGACTTTAGAGCATTGAACACTGTATGTAGATTGGCTGACATCTTATCAATTCGCTGGTATAGTAGGTTTTAAAGAACGGAGCATAGTCTACCTAGGGCGTTGTCGAATTAAATTTGGCTTCTCTCGAGCTTGGAAATTCCAATAGTCTAATTCAGTTTTTTCTGGAGAAAAAGGTTTTTGCCGCTGTGAATAACAGATGCTTTGATGGAAATTACAAAAAGCTAAGGTCTGTAGCTGCGCTTTGAAGAATGAGTGTCTATACTTCAAGATGAGACCGCCCTTGTGCGCAAACGTTTTATTACTCGGAATACTAAAAATTGACTAAAAAAACTCGCGATGAACTTATTGACCTTGAGTTAATCATTGAAAATATGATAAACCTTAAGTAGCGCACTAGGAATGTTTTCAAGTTACTACTTGTACTAGCCTGGTATAACTCCAACACAAGGCAGAGGTGAATATGTGCGCCAAGCAGTGCTCCAACACTTTCTGGGCGTAACGGAAAAAATGGCATTGAAGCTTTAGTTTTAAATATGAGATACGAGGTTTCTATATAGTACCTATTTACTTTGTTGATCATATCTATATTATAATGAAGATTAAATTAAAATCTAATCCGGTAAATTCTATTGAATATTGAATATTGAATTGAATATTGAATATTCTCTTGAATAAAATTCTAAAGTTTGCAACAAGATAAAAGTCTAGCGTATTTCAGTCAATCCAACTTTTAAACCCAGCCCCCAAAGTAAAGAAACTCATAAACTGAAAGATTTCGTGACAAAAAACGGCTGAACTTTAAAAAATTACGGCTCAAAAGTCAATTTTCAAATACGACCGCAGTTTTTAGTCGAATTCGTAATTTCTAAAAAAGTAGACGTAATTTTCAAAAATGATTATTTGTCGTGATTTTTTTAGTTTTTTGGCGACTTGAGTGAAATATTTTAGTTTAACAAAACTAGTGAAGGTTCAGTAAAACTGTTTTTCCTGAGCAAGGATTGTCAACGCTTGCGAAAAAGTTTTTACAAAAAGCTTGACAAAAATAAGTGGTGTAAGATAATTTTGGATAACTACTGTATATTCTATGTAAATACATAACCTGCTAAAAAGCTGATAATTTTACAAGATATAACGCGAACCGTAAAAATTGCTAAATCTAGCCTGACAATTTCCAGTTCTAACTTGTATGTCTAATTAAACAAATTTTCGTTTTTCGTTCTAGCCTTATATATTATGACATATATCAGAGGGTTCTATATTATATTATGCAATTTATACTTTGCATCGTACTTTGTATTACCTACTAGTGGAGTAATTGTTTTTGCGAATTTACCGGTTGAACGGACAAACGGCTGTAAGCTTAGCGACAACCATGAGCGCAGTGTTAGGCTCGATTCATACTTAGAGCCGTATGTCCGTTCAGCCGGCAGAATGACGAAATAATAACGTCATAGGTGTTGGCTGATCCGCTGGTCTAGGCTGCTAGTGACGTCATTTTGCCGGCTGAACGGACATACGGCTGTATAAGTATGAATCGAGCTTTAAAGGGCAAACCAACCCATACCATTATCTTGCTGTTTCGGGCCTTCCCGATGTTGCGACCGCGGGGGCCGGCCTTGGGTTGTTCTTTTTGGTGGTCCGGTTTTCCTAGGGGGTGCCGGGGTGGTTATAGATCGATCAGCCTGGGGCTCGTTAACAATTGATCCAGTTGAAGAGGTGCGTCTGAGCCCAAGAGATCGGTGCTCGCCTGAAATAACAATGGATTAGTTGGATTAAACAGATTAGATTAGGTTGGATTAAATTAGATTGAATTAGATTGGAGATTATGAGGGCTTATAGAGTAGATTGATTTAATTATTAAGATAAAATTACTTGGATAAATGGAATAAGTTACGCAGCTAAAAGGCTGCAACAATCTGAATGGCTTTTGGTTAATAAATAACACTAATAGCACTCTTCCAATGTCAACCTGACTCTGGGTAGAGTATGATTGAATCTACGGGTTTTTCTTCACTTACAAAAACCAACGCGACCTTACTTTTCGACTTAACGATCAGCTGTTTCCGTTCTTTCGTGCGTCCACGAGGCGGCAATCGAGCGCCCGTTTTTGCCGAATCCACTCGACCAGGTTCTTCGGGCGGCACCTCTGGTCCCAATTTGGGCAATTTCACGTCATAGACTCGGAACGCTAACGGAATATTGCTTAAGTAGGATAAGTCCCGGGGGGTCGAACTGCCGAACGCGTAAACCCGTTTTTTCTCCAATTCTCGACCCAAACTTTTGCTTCGCCAACTCATGGCAAATTAATGAGGATTTGTGATCAGTTACGGCTGAGTAATATGGCTGAAATGGAAGAACAGAAGAATTAAATTAAGAAAATTAATTTTATTAATACTTAATTAACAAGAATTTAAATTATATTTTAATAAAGGAGCAAAATGATTGCTTGTGTTTGCTAAGATATCCGAAGAATTTTTTTTTTGGTTTTATAGAATGTGATTATAAAAGGTGCTCGAATTTGAAGTCTAAAGAGTCTACATTGAATATCACAGTATTTTTTTATGTGAAAGCAAATATCTGTAACAAACACAACTTTATCAGACGCTCTCATTTTTTTAACTCTAAATTTTATAAGCTTTAAGGATAAAAAAACTGGAAAAACTACTTGTTCCTGAATCTGTACAAAAAAATAGTTCTACAGTATTGATTGATGCAAAAAAGTTTGCTTAAAAAGTAACTATGGGTAATCAAGCAACTCTGAAAAGTTATTACCTAAATGGAAGTTAAAAAACAAATTTGACATGATGACAGAAATTAACTCTGAGTCAGGCCGGTTGAAAAATAGCGTTGAACCAACAGAAGGAACTTTAACTTATTTTGTGCTTCATATTTTTATTTTTTGTACTTATTTTTTGACTGTTTCGTTATCTTTATTTTTCTCTCAGAATTTAAAACTAATCAAAAACTAATTTTCAACTAATAATAATTACTCGAATCTATTATTAAGTAGTTGATCTTGTGGTCGATTCATACTCGCAGCTTAAACTATGAAAATAAAAAGGAAAAACTTTTTTATAAATATTGCGAAACTGTGATTTTTGCATAATTTATTTTGCATAATTTTAGTCAACGTGGAATTTCAACAACTGTACATAAGAATTGACTTTTTATAACTAAATTCTATTTACATATGTTATTTATGTTTATATTTATGTTTATTTATCAATGTCATCTAGGAGTTTAGCCAAGAAGAGCATACCATTTAAGGTGGTAGTTCCAGAATCGCAGTTTCTGTACGTGAGGCTTTTTTCAAAGCTCTTTTTTAGAGCAACAAGTAAATCAGGAATACAATGGCTGAAATTTTTCGAAACAAGACTCAAAACTGTCTACTATCACGTTTTGATCACTGATAAAATCCAAAGTTAAGACTAGCTACTCCACTGGCTTACAGTTTAGTAAGCCAATGTGGTAGCTAGTCTTAATCATGGTATTTTACACCAAATAAAAAATGCTCTGGGTGTTTTTTGGTATAGATTAAGAAAATTATAGTCTCTTTACTCATAGTGTATAGATCTGTCAGAAAAACGTGTCACTGCGATTATGGAACTACCACCTTAAGCATTTTTAGCATAATATTTAAAAAACAAAATAGCATGAATAGTTTTTTGCACTGGCTTATGGAAAATGTCTCACGGGCTAGAACCAAACCTGGCATTGACAAGACTGCCAACTTCAAGAGACATCAGGCGCTTTTTGAAACCACTCTGGTATTATTGATTCTGGCACATAATTGAGACACAAGCCCAACTAATTTGTTTGTTTTTCGTTATTAGACCGAAAAATTTCCACAGCTATATAATCAAGGGTCGTTTTGTGGGATGAAAAAATGGCGTTGAAATCGTGAAAAAAATGTTTTTTTAGAATAGTGAATATGACAAATAGTGGTATGACAAATATTAGCAAGAGTACATAATAGGGAAGAGTATGACACTCTTCCCTATCCTAGCTAATCGGCCCGGACGATGCTCCGGCCGAAATAGCCCTTTTACGCCTTGATTTCAGGGGGGGGTACCCCCCCCTCGAATCATGACATGTCTTGATTTCAGGGGGGGGACCCCCCCCCTCAAAACCGGGAAGTGTCTTGATTTCAGGGGGGGGTACCCCCCCCTCGTTTCAGCACGTTACCAGCTCACCACAGATTTCATGCTGGCAGTGTGCTGAAACCAGGGGGGTACCCCCCCCCCTCAAATCAAGACACCACCAAATTTGCTCTGGCAGTGTGCTGAAACGAGGGGGGGGGTACCACCCCCCCCTGAAATCAAGACACTTCCGGGATTTGAGGGGGGGGGGGTCCCCCCCCCGAAATCAAGACATGTCTTGATTCTAGGGGGGGGTACCCCCCCCCTGAAATCAAGACGTAAAAGGGCTATTTCGGCCGGAGCATCGTCCGGGCCGATTAGCTAGGATAGGGAAGAGTGTCATACTCTTCCCTATTATGTACTCTTGATATTAGACATTAAGAAATGGAGGCGCTGGGAATCGAACTCAGGCCGCTGGTAGCGACGTTGAGAATGCTAACTACTATACCACAGCACCTAACCTCGTAAGACCTATTTCTGAGACATATTATAATTAGCTTTTCTAACGAGGATTAAGGTTAAACTGCTTAACTTTAATACCTAATTCAGCTAATCTTCAGCAAAGTTAAGCTAAGCATTCCAGGTTCCAAATTTCTTTAGGGTTTTGGACCATCATTAACTGACTGAACTAAGTTATTCTGTTAAACATCAACCTGCTAGATTTCATGAAATCTAATAAAAGCGAGCTTAACGTGAAAAATCACAAAAATACCTAAAAATGCTCAGAAGATGGCCTCAGTAAAGTTACTGAAACAGTTAATGAACTGGAAAATAGATTCCACAAGTTATAGAATATGTAGCACTGTAGGTTGAAGAGTCTTAAAATAGATTTAAACCTCAACTTTTTTGAAACCTAATCTGCGCAGGCAAACTCTAAAAAGCAGCCCGTGAAAGTTTCATAGACGTCATAAAAGTTGCGCTATATGTACTTATTTTTTACTTTTTCACTATTTTCCTCTTTTTTCTAAACTATCTTTTGAAATGTGAAAATGGACAAAAAAATTTTAATTTGTTTTTTTAAAGTTTTAAATCTGAGGTACTACAATGATGTTAACTTGCGAAACTTACAAATCTGTCAATTATTACAAAACAAAGCATATGCGGTATATGTAGCTGCAGTTTTATTGAAAAATAAAACTTTTTAAAACATTCACTGAAATATCACTATCTGCTAAGGGTTTAAAAAATGCTGAGTTTTGAAATGAGTCAAAGTTAGTTTTGGTCTTTGATTTTTTAAGAGATATTTCGTCTTTTTTGAAAAAAAGGTCAGTTCTGACCAAAACGGAGAAACTTAATAGCCAAAACTAATTTCCTGGATTGCTGCTAAAACATCGACTTCTGCCGAGATTTTTGGAACCATTAAAAACGTCAGACATTTTTCTTTTTAGAACTATTGTTTGAAAAAACAAGTGACTTTATAAGTGGCTGTTGGTTTTAAAAAATGTAGTCGTTACGAGTTGATTTGCAACCACAATATGGATTGGTTGTTTTTTCGAACAGTGCTCATTTTTTAATGGACTTGTTATAGGGCAGGGCGAATCGCAAATATTTCAATAGTTTTGTGTGGTTGCAATTTTTTCGTAATATTAACTTCAAATTTCTTATTTTTGGAGCCCGCAGGTCAAAAATTTCCGTACCAAGTTTTTTAATAAATACCTTAATTCCTAAACTCAAATTGAAATAGTCCTAAGCTTTTTTTAGTTCCCAGTCTCAGTAAGGTAGCTAAAGATACAAAAATAGTAGTACAGTTTAGCCTCTGAAACCGATTTTACAAAACTTTGGTCCACCCACGTGAAACCCTTACATTTCACAAAAATATAAAAACTACATAACTATAAAACTACATACATATAAACATAAATAATACATAAAATACAATAAATAAACCAATGCATAAAGTTTTAGTGTTTACGGTTTTAGTTTTTCACGTACACGGTTGAAGACGAAGGAACACTGTTATTCAGATTAAAGTGTCCGAGACACAAGTTTGTGGAATGTTAATTTATTCGTCACTGTCTTCAAAAATCTAAAAAATATGTCCTATACTTAGATGTATAAATAAATACATAGATAAATATATAAATACATAAACATATAATTATATAAATAGATAAATTATAAAAATTTTATAAATATAATGTATAAGTGTAAAAATATATAAATATATAAATATAAAAATATGTAAAAGTGTAATAAAAATCCTAGATCTTAAAATATTAGATACATAGTTGTTTTTTCATAGATTCATCAATAAATACATAGCTTACGGACAAACAAACACCCTTCCTATTGCCCAGGCTTTAGTTTTTGTCTAAAAATAGAACTGACACAAAACCCAGAGCCAGTTTTTTAGCAGTCTGCATTTGCTCAGCTGTAAGGTTGTAAGAAAACGGGTTTAGGTTTAGGTTCAGGTTCGGGTTCAAGTTTCCGGCTGCCTTTCCAACCAATTATCACTCTAGGTTGCATGTAGATTAATTTAGCCTAATCAGTATAGCCTATTCAGAGCACATATGGCTAGGCTAGGTTATAGAATATTTAGGTTTCCACTTCTAATGAAGTCTACATATTATGTGCATTGATAATAGAAGTATACCTAGGCAAAAGTATTCAAGATATTGTATGACTTCAAGTCTAGTTCATACTTGTCCGTAAGAGTATCAGTTTGTCCGAAATTAGATTTGTAAATGCCAAGAAGTTTAAGGTTATGTCAAGAGTACATGATGGGCATCTGTATTAGGACTCATATCTTTATCCGTATTTCTACATTGTCTCACAGACAATTTCGCGAGCAAGTATGCTTTAATTTTGTCTTTAATCTAGGCTTTACAATATACATAATTTGTAATATAAAATGTATACATATACAGACATAGGTATTACATGTATTTCAGCTAAGGGGGGTCACTTACTTAGTTTTGTAAATTATTAAACAGAAAGCATCAGTTATAAGAAATTTAGAGACATTTCCGTAAACCTACGTAAGCTACATAACAAATAGCTAATTGACATATAAAAATAATATTATCTCTTGCAGTCACGTAATAGATAAAAATAAAAACGATAAAATAAAAAATAGAAATAAAAATAAAATCAAATTTAAAATTGCAAATGAGACAGGGTAAGCGCAACCTAACGCAATCTGACTAGGAAGACAAAACTCATTTATAGAAAGACTAGAAGGAAAGTTTAGTTGAACCGAATGTGTCAGTTCTGTACAGTGGCTGAGAAAAGAGAAAAATGTACCTTTTTTATGTTTGCCCTAAGGTGGTCGAGTACAGGGCGGTTCCCAGATTCACCTCTGCCTTGTTTTGAAACTATACCAGGCTACGAGTATAGCTCCAAAACAAGGGCATTCCAACTGTCTTTCTATCTTGTGTTTTTAACGACAACCATAAATTGGGATTTAGAGATTTAGACCCTATACCACAAAAGGTAATCTGTTAGTCACACATAGATAAAAACATTTATATATAAAATAAGAAAAAAATTTATGTAACTAAACAGAATCGAACTCATGCATGTAGTTCACTCGACAATTAAACTACACCTAAACTAAAGTTTATTTAAAATGACTCACTATCGCAACTTTACTGAAAAATTTTTAAAACTTCAAAAAAACGACAGCACAAAATGTATGGGTTTCCGGTTATAAGTTCCTCACTGAATCAAAAACGCGTTGACAATTTTATTCAGACCAAACTTGGGCATAAATAAAAATGTTGACATACGTACAAACCATTTCAGTTGAAGATATATCATTTAGGTGAAAATTCAATTAAAGCATGTGAGAGATAGCAAAATATATACAAGCATTACAGGGCTGTAGCTAAGCTACATGCTTCTTTCATTAGCTAAAAAGCCAATGCTACAACATACAATAGAGAATACTCAATTGCTAAGAATTCGAGTTATATATATATATATATATATATATATATATATATATATATATATATATATATATATATATATATATATATATATATATATATATATATATATATATATATATATATAATATACGTTAGACAATACGTATGGAAGTAGCCTATTGTATATGACTGGCAAGTTCAAAATTTGCTTTGTAGTTGGACCGTATACCTCTAGAAAAAAAGAAACGTAAAATCCAGCTATGTAACTTTTAAAAAAGTTTGATAAAGTTCTTGTCAAAAAAGGTTTTTTTGCATTAAAAACTGTTTATTTATGTTTATTGCTTAATTAAATATGATGAATAAGATAAAAAACTGGTAGCGGAATTTCATAGACCGTGTTTCCATCATTGCAGTTTATTTTAGGCTTAAGATCGTAAAAATAATTCAAGCTAAAAAGTAGCAGGAGTTAATGTTGCTATAAAAATTAACTGCCCAATGCAAGTTGTCAAAGATTCCCGGATCTCGATTCGGGGCCTATTCCTTTACCGAATAAAACGAGCTGGTCTTTTTACGCGGCGGCCTCAGCCGCCGCGTATATACTATAGTGCAAAGCTCTCATATGCTTAGCACGCAAATTGAACAATCCTAGTGTAATCTGGCTGCTAGGTCAGCAGATTACACTGTTTTCGTGGGCGTGTGTGTCAGTTTGTGTACGTACATACACAGAGTAGAACAGGCAGCGATTCCATTCGCATGTCTGTCAAGTGCTAATAACGCTGTGGACAGCACACTGTATTATGACGAAACCTGTTGCATCAGCGTTTCGTAGATTATATATCAGAACATCCGAAACGACATGAAACACTTGGAAATGGGTTTCATGTGATGGTCAGAAGTGTCCTTTCACTTCAGACCCAATTGTTTTGGCTCCCTTGGCTCGTAGTGTCGTTTTAGAAATAAGCTCGATGCAGTGATGCAACTTAACTAAGTGCATGCAGAAAATTTCAGTTCTGCCACAGAACAATGTTCCTTCTGCTTTTGT
Source organism: Trissonchulus sp. WLG1_4 (assembly GCA_030248245.1). NCBI lineage: Eukaryota > Metazoa > Nematoda > Enoplea > Enoplida > Ironidae > Trissonchulus > Trissonchulus sp. WLG1_4. Next base: position 835 of record JASANF010012024.1, on the reverse strand, counting down.
GGAACTTAAACTTTTTATTTACATATTTTTAAACCACATTTCACTATGTGAAATGTAGGTAAATATCTTTAATGAATGAGAATGGCATGCGATTTCTAGCGTGCATATGTATGTAATCTTGAAACCCAAATTGACCGCAAAACTTAATTGCGTCATTGAAAGTCCCCCTCAGAGGCAAATTTAGACTCATTAATCGACTGTAGCTACATAAATATATAAAGTCTAACTGTCCTATTTGAACTTGTCTGATATAATAGCAGTTTTGACCATAAGCGATGACATTGCAGGCTAGAAATTAATATATATCAAGACTGAAAGTGGTCATGTTTAGTTACAAATATTGACAACAAAACATTATGGTGCCGCGTTTTATATTCGAAGAATATCCTCAGCACTGCAAGCACGTCACAATGACATCTTTCTAAAAATAATTCAACTCTACTCACAAAACGTGCTTGTTTAGGTTTACGGTTGCCATATTGGATAAAACGGACAAAACGAAATAGACTGTCAGCGGCTATATTGTAGTCCGAACCTAATCCTAAATGACTATTGGACTAAACGTATTTAACATGCATATTGAAAGTTGGCGTGAAAAGTCCCACAGCGCGACTTAAAGGTTTTTGAATAACATTTTTAGGCGTAAATTTTAATCTGTGTAATCCCATTTAATTTTAATCGAGTAATAAAATGACCCATAGGATTTTTATCCTCAATTATAGTTGTTTTAAAACAACTTGATCATACTTATGAGTTGCTGCCGAAAAATTACTGCCAATATATACATTAACGGTTTTATTACATTTCGGACATTTTGTGTTGATTCTTACAGATG